>QYTT01079168.1:0-15151 GCA_006980735.1 Dasypogon diadema | reverse complement strand
GCTGTACAAAATATTTTATCTTCGATCAAAATTTTCCATTCCTTCCTCGAAATTGTAACATAATATGTGTGTGTGGAAGTACCAAATTTCGGTTTTTTACTCTTAACAGCACATTCAATTTTACCCAATTTTCCAATTAATATTCAACAGTTATTATTTGCTATCTGTAGTGATTGGTACTGAAAATGGAAATTGTATGGACAAGTCAATGTGAAAAATGTGAGAAAGATATGGTGTTGCAGCGAATTAATCTATATTAATTGTCGTACTTACAGCTTTCATTAAAAAGGTTGCATGCCTCTGCCTGACACTTGTTTTGATACCAAGTCTCTAACCATCGTTTTGCATCATACTTACGTGAAGGGTACCTTTATCACAGCATCCAGTTGGAGTAGAAGATTCTTTCTTTGACTGTTATCGCCACGACACCACATCACACCACAAATTGTTGTGTTAAATTTTCACGAATATTTAAAGAATTGTTCAAAAGTTGTCCAAGTGAAAATAAATTTATAGCGTTTGAAGAATCATAGACGAGTAATTTTGTTAAATAAAGTATACATGCAGGACAACTGCGATTGACTGAAAATTAAGGGATTTCACCTAAATAACATGATTCCCACATGGTGCCCCACATCTCAACAGGACCATGGGTATTAATAAACATAAAATAGCCGAAAATTCCCGATGCATAACATTCAGTCACAAAGTCACAGAATCGCATGGATCGCAGACGGCTCTTAAGCACATCCTTAGAAACACTCAGATCGAAGTGCTCTCAAACGCGGTTGACCGCCATGCACATGTGATTAATGGGCTCATGATTACCGTGATTAGTTCCGGAGAAGTTAACCTGTAAAGGAGGGAGACCCCTCAGGCAACGATCATTAGCTCTAAAAAATACCCTGCCTCGGAGCTCCGCAGAACCGATACCTGCGTTAAAGAGCTGGAGAACAAAAACTATATCGGTAATATTACGACGTTGCTAAGGCGTTACCATACCAATAAGATTAAGGCGCTCACGACAGGGTGGTAAGATCATGGGTCTTCCCAGGGCAGATCATTAAGCGCAAATATAATGAACTTGCGCTGAACAGATTCGATACGGTCGAAATGTACGTTGTAGAAGGGATTCCCCACCTGGGACTCATACTCCAGCAGTGGTCTAACAAACGTGCAGTACAATGTATAGAAAACTCCCTGGACCAACGAGTCACAAAACCAAGCATAAAGTTACCTCTATTAACCACATAATTAATATGGGAATTGAAGTCAAGCTTCTGATCGAGCTTCACCCAAAGGTCAACCACAGACCACACACGAGAGATGATGTCCATGGCAAATCTATACCGCGACACACTCTTGCGTCGCTGACGTATTTAGTACTTCGCTGATCAAACTCTGGCGTCTGGGGATAAACCTTGGCTTCGATTAACGAGCTGCTCTGTCACAAGAGGAAAATTCTGGCGCCTGAGAAGGACTTGAGCGCCGGAAAACATCAAGCGTCTGGGTCTCCTACATCCCGGTCGAGAAAAGTGGCATCAATCTGGATGGCTTGTGCTCCGGAGCCTTTTGGCCATATCCTTCACGCCTTCTTCTGACGCAACCTGTGCGCATTAAGGTTTGGCCATGTCCAGTTGTGTTCGGACTCCGTCGCGGTCAGCAATGTGAAAAATGAATGATGATAGATCAGGTATTCCCAACTATTTGTTTACGACAAAATTGAGGAATCCCTAGGGCCGCCAGATGCGAGGAGGGAAGAGAAAAATGTATAGAAAGAAAACAGTGCTGACAATAAGAAATATTTAACTCTACTCTTGAAGTAATTTCAAACTTAATTTAGATGATGCACCGTCTGGACGAGAATCAACTAGCTTCAAGGAAACAAAGCAAATTTTAATACAAGTCCCAGCCAGCTTGACTGGTCGGAACACTTGCTTGTTCGGAACACTCCAATAATTGTAACAGTCAGCCACAACATTTACATTTACAAAACTAGAAAAACTATCAGTCAGATCCCAAATCACGCTTACTATACTTAGGGCCATATGCACCAAGCTATCTTAACTTCTGACGGTCATAAATGCAGTTAAATTCATTTTTATTTTATACCGGCGTAGTACCTTTTGATTCAATTGTCACAGAGCTTTTACAATTTGCGGAATTTGCACGTAAGTTTGACTATTTTTATGACAGTCACAAGTTAAGACAGCTTGGTGCATATGGCCCTTAGTTGCATGAAAGGAACTTAATGTGCTGGAAAACCTCTGCGTCTTACAAAAAAAAAGCATTGGAGAGGAGTTTACAATGTTTGAGTGAATGACGTAGACGGTGTTTTACAAATTTAGCTCGACTTTATTTTCGTTTTATTTATTCACGTTTAAGACATCATTTGATTATTGAGAAATATCGATTATGGTAAAATACCCTAACTCTTAGAAGTTCTCATATGTAGATAAAACCTACAACAAAATTTCCAATTTGTTTTACCGCATTTAGTCCGTCTCCTCGTTACCAAATGTTTACTCGAATTCTGCAAATTGGAAGATAAACACATAAAGAAAAGGCCACCCTTAAGTTGCACAAGATCTTACTATGTTTCGAACTAGTCCATCCAACTTGAACATTGTTCAAGTTATTTTGCCCTTCCAACCAATTTCTAAGTGGTTCATAGAATTCCAAAAGAGCGGCGGCATTAAGATCTGGATCGTCTGTAATAATTCCTGCCAAAACTTCCTTCCATGGTTTTTTAGAACCCAAGGACATCATCCGCCTTAGGATTGAAATAAGAAAAGTTTATTTGTTATTATAAAATTCATTAAGTAGACAATTAAATTAAAATAAAAAATATTTACCTCAAAGCTTCGCCGGCCTCAAAGCTGCCATAGAAATCGCAGTTTTGTAGAGGCAAGTTGGAATTACCGCGTCTATATCCTCCACTTATTTTACAAAGTTCACGGTAGAACTGGTATCCAAGAATTTCATTAACAAACTTCCTACAAATATTACGGACTTGCTTGGAGCTAAAATATTATATGGCATAATATTAACCTGGTTTGATGATTTTCGTCTATGTTTTCGTAGAACTTATATGGGAAATCTACATTTTGTCGTATTCTATCGGACGGTGGTTCAATTCCAGCATGTTCTTCCATCAGTTCCCAGTATCTCCTATTCATGTCTGATACATCGGTTTGTCCTGACAACAGTTCAGCCATGATTTTGGTGTGAACAAAGTACATTGGGATATTGAACATAGTGTGCAAACCCTGATGATAAATTGAAGAGTGTTAGATGTATATCATTATATATAATGAGTAGGCGTATACCAGTCGGAAGAGCCGATTCATACTGAGCTGGTCATCGTAGTAATAATTTCGCAACAAACCAATTCGTTGGATGTGTCTGGGGGTGGATGCAGATAGAATTACAGCCTCGCCTACCGCATATTCAAAATCGTATGAGTCAAAATAAGTGAAAGGCAAGTCTTTTTTCATTACGGCATAGTGTAATCGCGCCATATCGCCATGAATTTGAAGGAATTTCTTGAAATTTGATCTCGGACAGTACTTTAATGCTACATTTGGACTCGCATCGAAAACTTCCGCTTTGCAATCTACTCCAGCTTCTTCTTTGGTTTTTGGCTTTGTACCGTTAATCCAGAATGAACTAAATTTGAGACAAGTATAAGAACAAAGGTGAGATAGAAAGGCACTTGTTCTTACTCCGGCAATGTCTGGAAACCCATGGATTTGAAGAAGTCATCTGCCACTGACACCATCCTAGAAGCATTTAATCCGTGTTGGTCTAGTTGCTCCTTCAAGTTTGGTAATTTTTTCTCTGGGTAGGGATGCTCAAGCAAACTGGTTTTCTTCCATGCTTGTACTAGTATTTGTTCAATTAAATGATGTGGAATTGGTCCATCCTCAGTCACTACTAGTTCGCCATATTTACGATTTAAAATATGCCTCACGTACGCATGGAACGAAGAATAGAAAGGTTTAATTTGTTTCATAACATCCTCCATATCGGCCAAGAAGTTCGGGTCTTCATACTCGTGAAACCATAAATCGATCGGAGATTTTCCTGCATGAGAAGACAGAAAATAATTTGGTCAAAAAACGTAAAAGCTTGTTACCATTTATAGCAGCAGCCCTTCTGTACAACTCAATGTATTCCTTTAAGTTGTTCCGAGCCGATTCACTTATCTTGTTTCTCCATTCTTCCCAGTAATACTGCAGCTCATGAGCATCATGGCTCTGGGAAATAATTCGTCGAACATCGGGCAAATATGACATTTCACAGTATTCCTTGTTATGGTAGGAGCAGATAATTTCTTCCGTGGCCAAAGACTCTAAGGTATTGACCTTATCTAAGAGTTTCCCAATATAGTCGTCTTCAAGTGCAAAAAGTCCAGCATCGCTAAGGATATCCAGTTGGCGTCTAAGGTCTGCATCCCGGATTGGCATTTGTTTATACATTCTTGCCTCTTTCGCCATTTCGCTTACCCTGTTGGTCATCTCTGCATAGATTCCTAATTGCATGAGACCCTCGAAGAAACCGTAATCTGATGGAAAGCTTAATCGTTTTATAATATCCAAGAATTGGAAAAATGTCTCGCTTGTTTCGCGGACAAAGTTCCTGGCATCTTCTTCAGTCTTTTGGCCTGTATAAAGGGTGAGTGCTTGAATAAGCTGAGAGTAAAAAATCATTATTATTAATATTGGGGATAGATCTTGAATTTCACTTACTGGCAAGAGGAGTAATCCTAAAGCGAAAATAAGCACCTTCACATCCATCTTTTCAACCCCTGAAATTTAGTAAAAAGAAATCTTAACCAATTTTTTTTACCCTTATCGTTAACTTATATTTTATTCTCAGGAAAGTTTTTCTTAAGGACAATTTTTATTGTACTTGTAATTTGTGAATGTTTTGCATAGATTTGGTTTATGTACCGACATTTAATACAGAGATACCTTGCAGAAATTATCAAATGTGTCATTACGGACTGAGTTCTGAGTTCTTTGAATCCCACCACACTCAACAACGCTGGTGATGGATTGAGGTAAAATTTCTATTCTACGAGCATAAAATTGAAGACAATAAGCATTTGTAGCATAGGTACGTCTTCTAGGAAATGTTGGGATACATACATAAGTCATCGTGCCTTTTTTTTCCTTCTACAAATTTCGTGCAGTCATTTCTTAATTTTTATTTTTATTTATTTTATTAATAGTACCTTACTTTCTCTTTGATTTGGCTATTCTATATTTATACTAAATATGAGAATTCTGTAGTGGATTGCCAGATAGAAAAGGAAAAAGACACGTAAAGTGCTGATGGTTAAGCAATAGATTTTATGAACTCAGATTAGCAGTAGCTTTTTGAAGTAGGTAACAGATTCGAAATTCGAATAAGGATTTTGCGCTGGTCGCACAACCACTTTGTATGGCAGTGCCGAATTCCCGGAATTTTTCCATAACATTGAAATGATACAAAATTGAAACAATTCTGTTTACTAAAAGAATTTAGAGATCAAAAACGAAAATTTGAAAGTGTTGTTCATTTAAATATCCGTTCGACTTATTTGGAGTGGGACTCAAAGAAGCCTGCTAGAAAGAATGAGGTGGAATATACCTAGAGAAGGTCTTAAGAAGCAATTATAAGGATTAATATATTAAGTTGTCTGTTTACTTAAAAGCAGAGTCAGCCAAAGTGATTAGCGGCATTTTGTAAAGCTGATACTTTTGGGGAAGATTGAACTGTTTAGGGAATAGTGGGGCAGATTAATGCAGAAAAATTCAATTTGATATTTTATGTAACGAAAATGAGTCAAATATTAACATTTTTTGCTTATGCATGGCATAACTAATCAATATTATAGTAGATGAATTATTAAAATTAGAAAATAATGAGAATGTAATGACTTTAGTAACCACCCAATGGACCCTTTGATACAAATCATAAATTGTATCAGAATGGTAACTATTTACACAAAATTTAATGAAAAAAAAACAATTTTTATTGTAAGAGATCATAAACAGCCTTACAATTTGTTATTTAAAATCTGAAGTACGTATCAAAACTAACAGTGTTTCACAAAAAACAGTGTTTTCTTAACAAAACATCTAAACTTAATCTTTTCTCAAATACCTATCCATTTAGGAAAATAACAACAACTTTGTAAAAACTTTGAAAAAGTTGGAACTCACATTCGGTAGCCAAAAAATAGGAAGTTTAAACAAAATGCTTATAAAAAAAGGGAAACTCAATATATTAAAAATAAAACAACTATTTATATTTAGCTTCTATTGTATATTAAATCCATTTAAGTCAGTAAAAATCGTATAAAAAGATAATGCTCGAGATGTGCCTTTTGTGAATTTGGTTTTGGCAACTGCAAAACAACATCCTTGAAATCAACAATTGCCTTATCTTCTACAATGGGGTAAACAAATACACAAGATATATTTAGAAATGACTTTGACCACGTAGTAAACAACAGTTTTTCTTTTTTCAAATTTAATGAGTAGAAATTCTCCAACATTTTTATATTCAAGATTGGGAACATCAAAACATCTTCTGGATCAGATGCAACTTCAAAATCTTCGTCGTCACCATCAGTCAATTTCACAGATTCATTCCCCCTATTATCGGAGTATTGTGAACAACGTCTTTTCTTCTTAGTTTTTTTTTAGTATCCCTTATTTCCCTTATTTCTTATTGCTTGATTATTTGAACTTGCTGTTTTCTTTGCTTCTCTTCCCGCAATCTGTGTAATATATCTTTCTCGAACGTATCCGTGAAGGTCTGACTTCTTCAGGGGGAAGCAATATATACATTATTGGTGTAGAACGTGGCGGAAAATATGTATCATATCATTTGTTTCTTTTCTGTTAATAATTAATTTAAAAACTATGTTAAATGGTAACCATAACTGCAGCATTCATTGCGGTCATAACTTGAGACAGGAAAACTTATTTATTTCTTGACAAAAGTCGCAGTAGACCTACTGATTAGCCTGGATTTCGAACCACACGATTGATAAATTACCCAATGACTTTTACTGGTTAGTCTGTTTTCGGTATTCCGGTGAGATTTGAACCTGAGACTTCATGAATATGAGTCACCACATTATTCACTGAGCCACTAATACCATTTATTTTAGTACATTTATTTTTATTTTTCGTATTGTAATTTTTATTAGATTTAACGTAAATTTTTGAGAGCTACATACATAAGTTTGAATGTATGATGAAACTGAAACGAAATCATCTCTTGAGAGTACGAGAAAATTCTTATCGTTTTTTGCAATGAAACTTATTGCTATTTAATATCAACACTTATTACTTTTATACCTATTGACTGTGCTTCGCAAAATGTGACGTAAAAACGCAATATTAAAACAACTGCTACGCTATTCTGAAATTTCTATCATTTTCTATTAAGGGGTGTAATTTGTAGTTATATAAAGTAGCGTTGTATAATCGAAATGCGAAAGAAGTGAATACGAGAACATAGCGAATGTAGTTTCTGGAACTCGAAGTGGCATTTTTCTTTTTCAGGGCACTTCAAGTTCCGCGAAACCTTCACCACTTCTTGATAACACGCGGTCTCATTGTCGTTTTTATAAATATTAGTTGTATGTTTATAAAAAATAAGTGGCAGGGATGTCAATAAAATTAAATTCTTTTTAGCGAATTGAATATCTACTTTTATAAATTAGAAAAAAAAAATTTATTTATTAGAAAATTTTTATAAAAACACTTGAATTAGTTTCACAATATTTATGAATATAAAATATGCAACGCGCTTCGGTTTCTAAGGGCATTGTACATATGTATATAATATATATCTAGTCTGAATATATGTGTATACAAATTTGAAATTTGTTTTTATTAAAGGACTATGATTAGTGGAATCATGGGCGTCGGTAGGAATTTGTCTAGAGGGGGGCAAAATTGTAGACAAACTCTGCACATCGAGGGCTTATCGTGAAAATTCTAAATACCACATTTTTTGTTAACATTTTTTTTATTTTATAAAAAGGAAAACGAATAAAAATTACATTACCCTGGCATAAAATTTTCCAAATTTGTTTTTTGTGGGCTCTCACCTTACGCCCTCGACATACAAGTTCGAATTCAACATCGGGAGGAAATGCAAATATTTTCCATTTATAGTTCGGGAGATAGATTTTAGATAAAATATCACTTTTAGAGTAAACATTTTCAATTTTAATCAAGCGAAGTTGGTTAAAATCGCTTTTTGAAACAATTTATAGGATCGAGAAATGCAAATTTCAAGTAATAGTAGATTTCAAAGCGTTTATTTTAACAATCCTACGATATTGACAGGAAAAAAGCCAGCGAATGAGACTGTAATCGAACCAGCGACCTACCAATTTCCGGTCACCGTGAACATCCGACCGTAAATCGGGAGGTCGTTGGTTCGATTCCAGTCCCACGTACTGGCTTTTCTCGTGCCAATACCGCAGGATTGTTAAAATAAACGATTTGAAATTTACCATTGCATAATATATTGGTTGATTGAAGCCTGAATGCTTTCAAAAGAAAGTAATTATCTATAAATGGCGCAACGAAAATAACCAAGCGACTTCGTCAGTAGTAGTGCACACGATAGAGTTTCAACCTCCACTGAAAAGGTACATTTGAAATGTTCCTAGATTCAATGCAGTTATTAACAAGTTTTGCCATTTCAGAATCGACTGTCTTTACTATTTTCGATGAATATAATTATTTGTTACTTTTGCTGTGTAAATGAGATCCTAATTCGAAAAAACGTAGCAAAACTCTTTCGTTTTTTGTTTTGTATCCCAAAACGCTTAAAATTATAAAAAGATATAAAAAGTTCAGTGTAGTGTTTTTTTTGGTAATTATAAATATCAGACATTTAGCAGTAATATTTTTCTAATTATTTCGACATAAAAGTTTCACTCTGAGCAACATTGAAATAGTTTTCCAGCCAGCTTATTTCACAAATAGAACCACAAATAAATCTATAATTAATAACAAATTAAAATTAGAGATGGATCCAACTGAAAAAAAGTAGAGTTTACAGCATTAGTTGTATTGACTGTGAAACAATTTATGTGGCGAAAACAAAAATATCAATAAAAACAAAATTTATCGAATATGTATCTGCGGCTAGACATAATCGATTAACGTCCGGATTGAGTAAACATCTTATTGACTCTGGACACACAACATTAACCGACAAATTAAAATTAATTCAGAGAGTAAAAATTTTAGATCGGTACTAGACCCTGGAAATTAAAGGAGAAAAGGAAAGGGGTTCATTTTTGGTCAATGATGAAACAGATTTCACTAATCATAGTCCTTTAATAAAAACAAATTTCTGTAAACACCACATTTGTAGATAGTTGTACACATATGTACTTCTGAGGGGGTCTATCACGATTTTGTAAAGGCCTGTTAGTTAGTTAGCTTGACAATGCCCTTAGAAGGCGAAACGTGTCGCGAATAAAATTGCATATTTTACATCAATAAATAAAGTGTTTTCATAAAAATTTTCTAAAAAATGTTTAATAATTCCAACATGTTCCATCAAGTGCCAACAAAAACATCTAAGAATACTTTCATTTTTCATGTCAAATTCTTGAATGTAGAACCATCTAGACTTTTTTACAATCATTAAAAAATGCGGCTTTGGGCTTTTTGAATCAACTCCAAAATTTCTTTCTGTGTATATTTAGCACTATCTATCACATTTATTGCGGATTTCATCTAATGATATTAATCAGCACACACAGTTATCAATAAAACTGCAGAGAGGAATACGGAAGTATAAATTCCAAAAATTGCAAATTCCGCTTATTGCATTTAAAATGGTTATTTTTCCACCAATATTAAAAAATTTTGAGACATTTTGCATAGTCCAAAAATATATAACTTTTTTTTCATTAGTAATTACAACTAAACGTATTTATTAAAGTACTTTTAGTCTAATATTAGTCACTTAAAACTTCAAATAGACTCACTCTTTATAGTTATGTCTTCAACAACAATAAATTTTAAAAGAATAATTCACTCGATATCACAGAAAAAGTCCTACTTCGCCGTATACCCAACGGCTAACTGATAAGTTTACAATGTCTGCTTCTAGATTTATAAGAAATTTCAATTTCTTCAAAGTCATAGAGTTTCCAAAAATAAAATCTTTGATAAATTTTGAAACTGCCAAAATATTTTAAAAAATTCGGTACTTAAGCTTGAGACTGGCGATCAGCTACAAAACGAAG
This sequence comes from Dasypogon diadema, assembly GCA_006980735.1. Classification (NCBI taxonomy): domain Eukaryota; kingdom Metazoa; phylum Arthropoda; class Insecta; order Diptera; family Asilidae; genus Dasypogon; species Dasypogon diadema. The sequence continues at coordinate 4,869 of QYTT01079168.1, read as the reverse complement.
CCAAATGCATGAAAAATATTTTGTACAAGTAAAGGTCGGAGATTTGATTTCTGACCTTTAAAGAGATAATTCGAACATTTATTACACAATTTTACATAATTTTTGATAATTTCTAAAGTATCTACCCAAATAACTTTGAGAATATCATCGAACAATATGAAAACAAATCGTAAAGTAAATTCAAGCATAAGCAAATTATAACAAAAAAACACAAAGGTCACTCCAGATTTGTTTTGCTTTCGTTTGTGTTCGTAAGTCTAACATATGAAATTTGGATAGATAATGAATATAATTTGTTCGCTTAAATCTGGACAAGAAATTAATACAAAACGAAGAGGTGCTATATTTGTGCTGCTCGTTAATCTAATTTTAAAAAAGGCCGTTCTTTTTTCTTTCTTCTTCAATGCAGAGTTATCTTGTATTGTTTTCTTCAGCTTTTTTAATGTTTTTGCCATCGTTATAAAAACGTTACAGTAACTTAACAGTGTTTTTATATATTCTACAACTCGAATACTTCATCAAATGTTTTTTATGCAGAAAACATTCAATGGGCCTTGAACTCAATGTTGAACATAAAATGGGCTACCACTCTTAACAAGAAACAGAAATTATATTAAAACAAGGGTTAAAAGATTAATGCTGAATGACAAAGCAGTATAAAATCATTTCTATATTACATATTATGATTCTACTAAATTGCTTAGGGTAGTCGCCGTCCGGACTCAATTTTTACCATTATAACTTTTTAAGTGTAAATTTTTACGTTCAGTATTTTAATAAAAATGTCTCCAAAAAGAGGGATAGAATTTTAAATACAAACGAAAAATGGTACTAATTATTCCACTTTATTATTTATGGACATCTTCACTTCTCAAAATAATCTCATCATTGAAATTCGATCTTACTAAAGCCGTAGTGTGAACAGAAGTGCGGTGTTTAGCTAACATGTTTGTTGAAATCACATATCAGAAATTACTGAACTCGAATGGTAAGGTTTATCAGCCATGCAATGACACCACCAATTCAAAAATCACGGCAAACAGTATCATAGCATCCACTATCGTCATTCGAATATTGACTGAGGAGATCTTACTGACAAATCGTTGTTAAAATTGCACAAGACTATTGACAATAAATTTTAGTAATTATAAAAAATTCAAGGTACTGTTAGTGCTACAGCAGAGTACTAATAGAAGTAGTTGGGGCTTTAAAGGATCTTTCAACAATTAAAGAGGTCTAGGTCAACCAACTCTTAATGCACCTAAAATAAACAATCAAGAGGATTCTCTCGAGCCAAATTAGATCGGCCAGTTGACCCTATCTGAAAAGTACATTGAAAAAAAAAAAAACTGCATAAACGGACCTTCTTCTTTAGGAAGTAGAAAGAAAATTATTAGTGCAAACGTAATCGTTTATTTTCTCATATACCACTCTTTAAAAAACCTTATACAAAAATTATAGAATACTGATGGCCCTGTAATCAATAGTTTCGGAGGGATATTGTGAAGTAGTTTGTAGTTAAAATATAATTAAAAGTATGTGTTAGAAACAGTAAAATTTGGGGCAGGTCGAGGATCAAAAATCTCTATCAAGGCACACAGCCTAAGACTTAATGGACCTGATTGCCAAGACAACCTCATCAGTGCCAACCCCGCGGAAATAACACAACTGTTGGAAGCCACGACCATCGGGAATTGCGAAGCCGGAAAATCCTGAAGCATCAAAAAAGGCAAAAAACGATACACATTTGTTGGCAGAAAATTTTACATGATTATATCTCATGAATGACACTAGTAAGTGCAGGAAGTATACAAAACAGCGAACGTAAAATTTGTCAAACCTTGGGACAAAAAAGGAGTGTTGAGATATAGTCCTGTTAGATATATAGTCTTACCGCTGCAGATCCACACAATCTTTTACAGTCGCAAGTATTATATCTCAATACTCCCTTGAAGCTTTTCCGTCTCAAAATTTGACAAATTTTATGTTCGCCAGTTTGTATACTTCCTGCCTTCACTAGTGTCACCGAGGGCAGAGGTAAGGAGGTAAAGAAAAAAATTTATTTCGTCAACTAGTCCTAATTTGCTTGTATATTTTTTTGCAATTTCTGGCAGCAGTCCAGTTGATTTCAGGTTTCAATAGTGTAAGGTTGTGGAAAAGTGATAAGTACAAAGCTTTCTACTGTGTTCAGTGAGTGTTTTTGTTTGTAAACCCACCAAATTTGAGTATGAAGTATATTGTGCCAAATTGTAGGAATCATTCATCTATGCAAATTGGGAAAGCATTTAGCAGTGAACAAAATATTTGGGCGGAGCAAAAATAAAATCTTAAGAATTACATTTGTGGTTTTTTACATATCTGCTATTCGCAATATTTCCTATTAATATTAAAAATTTCACAATATCCCCTCTCCCATACTACTCATATTTTACGCCCGTACTGTAGGCCTCATTTCCATCACAAATAGCCAAGTGGCTATTTAGCGAAAATCGCATGCGCCTGCGAAGATCGGTTGAAATCACTCCAGTCCCAGACGATGGCTTTCTTCGTGTCAATATACTTAGGATCGTTAAAATAAAAAAAGTTTACCATCACTGAAATTGAAATCCCAGGTAACAGGAACTTGGGAAAAATGAAAAGTGTTACAGGCTTGTCAGACGAAGTTTGGCCCTGCATTACTCACATTAAAACCCTCTAAACCACAATCCATGAACAAGGAGAAGAGCAGGAACATTGAATCCTTTTTTATGAATGCTTTAAGATAGGGGAAATTGGGGTTGTACAGTTCATGGCTTGTAGTTTCGAAGGTTTTGCTCATATGCACCGTAATGCCTAATATCCAATGAATTTACCAACCATGAACCAGCCACTACCCATTTAGCTGAATTCGCTGAGAAAACACGTTTGGATACACTTTATCAATGTAAATGTGAACTGCCAAAATGCAAGTGAAGTGATATTCTACTCTTATATTGTGTTCCAGACGATGGTAATAATTTATTGTAGCAAAGTGAATTTGTAATGTAAATATAATTTTTTTATGTATATACGCACTTTATTTATAGAAGATAATTACAAAAGACAAAGACACAAAAAAGGACGCGAAGCTAGCTAAACTACCTTATATATATACAATAGATATATAAAAAGATACAATATGGACACAAAACATTATATACAAAAGACACAAAAGAGGAGCAAAAGGCACAAAAAGAATATATGCAAAAGGACACAATACTATAAAAATGACACTAACTCTAATACATATGTAAGATAAAAAAGACACAAAAAAGTATATACAAAAGACTCTAAAAAGAACAATTAACAAGAACACAAACAATGACGCTAATAGAACAAAACCTAACAGTAACATAATCTATTCCTAAATAATTTATAAGAAGTCCAAAAGGAAGAGAATCTAAAAAATGTAAAATTTCCACAAGAATTTTGAAACAAAAAAATTAAGTGCCAAAGGTAAAATGTGCCCCAGACAAGTGGGAGCTCCAACAAGCGCCCAAAATTTTGAATTTAAAATGCCAAAGGTGAAATTATCCTAACCAAACGAGAAATTTTGAACAAAGGAATAGAGTCCCGCGGGACCACCTGTAGGCTCACGTAGGCCTATAAGTTGCTCCCGGCATCACTCCAGCTTTGCCAGTCCAACGGGGGACCCACCTTTCCCGGTGTAAATATAATAATAATAATAACAAATATTTCATAGTTGTAGTTAATATTCTGTTTGTTCCAAAGAGATGAATATGCTTCAACATATTCCACTAGTTGTTCTTTCAAAGATTCTGAAAATGCAAATATGTAACAATTTATGCCAAATATTTCTCAAAATATTACTATTTACTTACCGCTCCAAATAAAAGCCATCTCGATAATTCAATTTAACCTCACTTTATTTGTGATATGTACAATTTTTCATGTTCTAAATGTGTATCCGATATCAGAACCAGTACTAAAATCCGCTGAATTTGATGAGGCATTTCAAATGGTTTAACTCACACTAAGAAAAAGTTAATCCATGCCAGCCAAAACACGAGCGAGATGGTTGACCAAATTTGCAATGAAAAGGACAGGGCTCGAAAGATTTTGGTTGGTTGGTTGGTGGTTGGTTCATGATTGGTACGTGCATTGGGGATTAGGCATAAGTGTGTATACCATCGGGACTGGTGAAAAACTACATCCAGTTACATTTTTCTAAAGATAAATTTTAAGTAAATGAATGTTATCATTTGCACTGCATCAAGATCGACCTAACTCAGTTACAATATTAGTACAGCAACGATATTTCTGTGGCGAATTCGAACAAGCGTTGTTAGGCTGACGGTCTGACAGTGACTATTTCGGGTCGTAGTAGAAGAAGAAATATGAGAAACACAAAATGTTAAATACCGACTATGTAAGTGTTCGACTCTCGCAGCCCTGGGAAGCTAATTGACCTTAGGGAAATATCCCAGGGACATGGTAAAGGAAATAATTTTCTTTTTAAACCCCCCACCCAGGCTGAAATTGAGAGACATAATCAACAAACAATAAAAGTAGTCTCTTAGCAATTTTTTCACACAGTTGTCTGCTTTTAAAACTGCAAAACTTTTGTATTAATTGGGGTTCTGCACTTTCATGGATTTAACTAAGAACAATAGGCAACAAATTGAGTTAAAATACTGTAAAAGATGTAACTATAGTATGCAGATAGACTTTGTGTACCAATACCACGTCTACGCTGATGTATTGCATACACTAAATTTTGCGGAAGCAAATAATAAGCTTTAAAGAGGTGCAGTTGGCGATACGTTTTAACCGATCCGTGTCCACCGATTCCGATAAGAATTATCAATTTCGAATGCGATTGGTCAGAAT
>QYTT01079166.1:0-10744 GCA_006980735.1 Dasypogon diadema | reverse complement strand
GAACAATTCAAATTAGTCCTGATCGCATAAAAACACGGAAATCACCTTCTAATAAAATTAATATAAAGTCACAACACACGGGTGTCATTTTTGCCAGTGCAATCAATATGAACCCGAAGTTTAAATTGAATGGTACGATGCTCGGGAAAAATTATTTTTGGGAGATTTGTTGTGTTAAAAATAGTCCGGGTCTAGGAAGTACGAGGGGACAGGTTTCAAGTTGGTGGCACTTTTGCTTTGAAGTTGGGGCATTTACGTGTGTTGGCCACCACAGTAAAAATGTACGCTTTTCATCGGAGGGAAGTAGGACAAGTACAAGTTGATTGATTGAAAATGTAAACCATTACTTGCGATATTCGCCTTATTTCATGCACTTGAGACACTTGCAGCAGAGATCACAAGCCCAAGCAGACATGTCACAAAAATCAGCACGTGCACAACTTGATTATTTATTGTAAATTTATGGTAAATTACACACCACAACGCCCATTCGAGAACCGGAATAACGTGGTTACTTACTAATCCAACCGAGGTTTTTATAAATTTTGAAAATTCTTCTAGTGAGATTTGTGTTTGTGAAATGTAAATGTGGCTTAGTTTGTTATAAAAGTCGAATATTTTTTGAAAACCTCACTTCAAATTCTCTCGGATTTTTAAGCTTAAGGAAGTGCTGCGCTCTTCACATATATCGTAAAGAATCAAAAATTAATACTTTTTCTGTTATATACTTTTTTTTATAAAATTCAAGTGTTTTGTGGATCCATAATACTGAAATGTTTAATATGCATTTTTGGCAATATCTCAAAAAGGGTTCAATGAAACAAGACATCGAATGACTATCAAAACATTTTTACAATTTCGAATTTTCTGGCAACGATCTTTAAAAATATTGTTTGAATTGTGTTTATTAGTAGAATGAAATCTTGTTTTCTAACAACATTAGCAGGACGGTTCTAGAATTTAGAGAGGACATTCTGGGAAAATATTAATGTGCCTTTCATTAAGGCAATTGGTTGTTGTTTAAATCTCCATAGTACCCGAAATCATATTATAAAAAGTAGTATAGCACCCAAAATAACTCTATGCTGGGATTCATTATTCGTTAATCTAGGAAATTGCCTTAACATTGCACCACACGTTCGTCAAATCAATGGTTGTATACACATCTCAAGCTTTTATGCTGTTGACACCCGACAGCGCTTAAATACCTGCCTTGGAATGACCCAGTGATCTTTCCAAGTTATCACGTAAGACTAAAACTTACCAATTTGATTTCATTGGAGCGTTGTAGAAATAATTTTCATGCATCAGTTCTACAAACTTCCAAAAAATCGGTTTTCTTTTTTTCGCTTTAAAAAATAATTTAGACCCTTGAAATTTATTTGCAAAAGGTTCCGCGTAAATATCTAGAGAAGTTTTAGAGGAATAATACCTGAAGCGTACTAAGAACAACGTTCTACAACAGATTTCTTCTCTTTCGTTTATTCTACCTGGTTTAGTTTGACACATATGCGAAGTATACTCAATATGTTTTCAAGTCAACAAGAAAATTTCCTACACACTGACCGTTATTGACAGGTATACAGCTTCAGACTCGTGCATAACAGAACTACCACGGCTTCTACAAGTGCCTCTGCGAGAAAATTGAAGACTCATTCAGTGGAAGTGCCAATCTGCCAATAAATGTAGGACATGGATACCATTTGGTAAACTTTTTAACATTTTTTCCGCGCTTGGTGAAATGGTGAAGTGTAAGGTATGTGACGGAAATCTAACTTCAGTGAATCAAGTGTACGTGGGCTTGGATTCAAGCTAGTCGTTAATTGTGAAAACCCTGAACCACGCGATATATCAATTCCTGTCCGCTTATAAATAACGCCAATGAAATTAATAGACGCATTGTTCTTACCACGAGGCTCCGTGATGTTGGTTATGATGGAATACAAACGTTTTGTGGTATAATGGACCTTCCTAAAATCTTTCATAGGAAATTGTACGACGACACAAATTGCAAATATTCCTTGTGTTTCGAAAACTGTCGCGAATTTATTATTTTCTGAGGCTGCAGAATCAAAAGGTCTCATAGTATCCGTGGATGGCACGTGGAGAAAAAGAGGGCTTTTGTCGCTGCAAGGGGTCAGAACTTTGATCGGCCACTACTTGGGAAAAGTGATTGATCTAATTTCAAAATCTTCCTACTGTAAACAGTGCGAATATTGGTAAAAATAAAATGGGCACAGAGGAATTCGAAGTATGGAAGGATCCTCATGCCGATGACTGCAACGATAACTAAAAAAGGATGTATTGAACATGTCCAGAAACGGTTAGGTATACACAATATATACATTTAGAGGTGCGGGCTGAGATAAAACCTCAGAAGAATATGCAACTCAGATAAAAACTGTTTTTTATGAACGCTTCAATTTTCACTTTTACTTATTTTTACTTCCCAATTAAAGTTGTTAAATTTTGCACTTAGTACAATCTGAACCGAAATTTAAGTATGATGCCGTTGAGATAACTTGGTAAAATTTGCACCATATAAAGTTGATGAACTAGGGAAGTTTTTGAACTAGTTTCTAAAAAAAAATTACGGAATTTTTTCTTAAAATTGCCATAGAACATTCAAGTTAGCTTTTGTTTTGGTAAAAGAAAAAATTCAACATTATTTTTTGAGATAATGGTCAAGTGTATTGAAATAAATGTTTTTAAGTATAACAGGTACACTGTTAGGCAGGGGGTTCCCCGAGGGACGCTCTACCTCCAGGCACACCAGGGACACCCTGTATACTAACAATGAGTCACTCATTTAGCGCCTACCTGGATGAGTAATCCCACCACGCGAATGTTTTGACCTCTTCTCGTATTTTGTGGCATTATGAGAAGAGATACAAATTTTCGAACAAAATCCCTCAAAACCACGGATCTCGAATTCAAAAAAAAATCTGAAAAATTAAGACCCTCGAAAATTAACCCACCACCTTTCATAAAAAACAATACGGTTTTTAAATGTGGAGATTTTGCACCCTACACGGAATTATATGAAAGTGCAATTCAGGATTTCAACGTAATAATTTATCTCTTCAGGATTTTTGGGATATTAAGATGCGGGCATTCGTGGGCTTCTCCATTTGAAACTTAAAATAATTTCGAGTGTCAATAAGAGGGAAAAGTTAGCTTGATACGTTTTCGTGTAAGGTTATTGCCTTAAACTATTTCGTAACACAGTTAATGGCCGTTCAAAATTTTGAAACTAGAACAGTAGTCTAATAGTATAGTCTGAAAATGCCCAGAACCTACTACAAGAGTACTAAGCCTTCTCAATAATTATAAATGAATGGCTTAAAATGTTCACGTACTTATTTATCGAATACCAAAGATAACTAATAATCAGCATTTTATTCGTAGTCCACGTCCACGACAACTAAAACGCAAAACAAGATTTAATATAGAATAAGTAACAATATCTCCTAATCAGAAATTAAGGTGAGCGGTCGTATTTAAAAAATATATATTAGGAGTATTTATTAACAATTTAATATCTTATACAGACAAATACAAAGGTTCATGTAATTCCCAAAGAAGATATTAACAAAGTTATTTTGCTATATTTAAGATTGATTTTAAAGTGTATGAAATTGAATGCGAATCATCCCGACAACCTTGAAAGTATTTGCAGGTTTTCTATAATATTATTTCTCTATAGATAATGGTGGGACTTTATGAATTGCCTTTTGAATGACCTCCGAAGCCGTTCTGATCTCCACTACTCATACACTCCCAAGTGGCTGATGATATGTGATAAAATTGACTGTACTTACTTATTTTATTGTCCTTTTCATTTAAATATCTTTTTATTACTTGACTATTCAAAAATTAAACGCTTTTTTCGAAGGCCTTAATTTTAATTCTTACCTACGTCTGGTACATAAAACGAACTAAATTTTCATCTGTATGCTAGATCTCATAGCAATCATTAACAGAAATATGTTCTCCATAAATAAGAACACGTGTAAAAAGTAATATTCAGTCTCCTTGAGTACCACAAAATGAATAAGAATTAGTGGAAACTTAAATGCTCCAGATAAGTGGTAATCAAAAATTGGATATTACGCTTGGTGTTGAAAGTTAGGTACGTTAGTACTTATGCATAACAGTGTTCTTTACTTCAATTTATAATACTACACGCTCCATAACTTTGCTTATTTTTCCAGTTTATTTATAGAGTGGTTCCCGCGAACTAGCTGAACTTGAAAGTAAGTATGCAAGTGTAAAATTGCATTTTGTGTTTACCGCCTTGTCTACTACGGATAGGCCATTACATCATCATTGCAATAAATATAGAAAAAGAAATATTAAAATGTATAGAAAAATAAGTTATTATGGAGAAATGACAATAAAAAACATATTTTATATCAATAATAAAATAGAAGATCCGTGTAAACTGGTGAAAATAGTTGTTGTGCTGTTAATTGTTAATTACCTAAGATTTTATAATATTGATCAAGAGGAATAAAGGCATGTCAAATAGTAGCTTGAGTAAGAATTACAAAAATAAAAAGGAAATTGATAATGAAATCAGCTATTATCAGTTTTTATCCGACTGTGCAAGCAGAGCACGGTAATATTTTTAGGATGCTTGTATCTACGTCTGATTGTACATATGTTCCCATCTACAATCTAAATGGCTTCACCGATTTTTCCAAACGAGGTATCTTTAGATTCGTCTTAATGCCAAGAATGCCAAATTAAAAATAAAATAATATGGCGGATTTTAGCTACGTGCAATCGGACTTTTTGTGTTTTGTAATAATTCTTGTTTACAAGTAATATATTTCCCTAATTCTCCTCACTATGCGCACTTTTCTAGTCATAGATGTTGGTACTATTGTTTACTTTAACTTTAAAGAGTGATCTTAAAAGTGAGCAAACATGTACGATATAAGATTGTAAGTATTAAAAAAAACACAAGTAAAATTGATGAGTTTGAAATATTGCAACTTATTATCTATAATAAAATAAAAAAAACGCTTTAAACTTAGTAGCTGTCAACTTGACAATGATTATCAGTACTATCAACGTATATCATTAATTTCAATGAGATCCCATTCGTTTTTTTGCCTACAGATCTGGATCTTGTAGCAAAAAAAAACACAGCTAGTTACTTACCTTTTCAATACAGCTTCTTTTATTATGCACCTGAAATTTAGGGGATGCTCGGTGGTGGAAAATACAGCTTTGGCCAATGCCGAAGCGGTCTTGGAATCCATTGACTTCATTTCCACAACAAGTGGTACTTCTAAAAATATAATTCAAGCGATTCAAATTGTAAATTTGAAATATTACGATCTTATGTGTTTTTAATCGGTGGTTTGAATAATGAAAAATTTGCTAAATGTACGAATGAAAAAAACAGTAAATTCCAAAAATTAAAGGTAAGGCTGTTTTGGTATTTTCTTAGTTGGCTGTACATAAGGAAGCTGTGGCCTACAGTCGATAGACAAGACATAAGATGATAGTCTGTTCCACATTCGTATAATTCAGCTCAAAAAGGATTTTCGAAACTTCACTGTTCTTCCAGTTTTTGTACCGATGCCGAAAGGATGAAGACGACTCGTTGAGCGCGTATGACGCGTGGGGATAAAACTAAAAGGAATCAGAGCAGATAGTTCGTTAGAACAATTTCCATTAAAGTGGCGACAAAACAGAGTTAGGCATACAACATTACGTCGGTGCTCCAGGGAATCGATTTTGGAAAAGTATTCCCCTCATCGCTATGAGGGATAACCAAATAATATTGGTTAACGCTTCGCAGCAGTACTCACCATCTTTTGAGGCAAAATATTCGGCCTAGTTAAGTTCTTTGAAAAAATTATTAAATTCGGTTAAAATGCTATACTAATCTCTTGGTGGGAATTGGATTAAATGGTTCCCAGGAAGAGATGGAAAATGATCTGAATTGCCAAGGGGTGAGGTGACGCTAACTGAGTACTTTTCGGGATAAGAGGTACCAACAGATGCAGAAGATTAGCATTGAGTCACAAGAATTGCGTCTAGGACAACTCACTAGCTGAATAGCTCAACGTATCTACCCTCCATGATTTCAGAAGAAGAATTTTTTAATAATAATGTATCGATAATGTCAGATAATTTATATAAACGGAGATCCCCCTTTGTGGGTAGAAGGGAGGCACTAAGTGGTATCTAGGCACTATGAACTGAAAGCACCTTGGTTTCACGTAATGCAAAAATCGCCGGCTTAAATTGGGATAGGTATAATTATAATTTTTATGTACAAATCAGGTAAGGTATATACCATAAATACGAAAGGCCTACTTAAATTGAACTATAATTAATATTCAAGAGCCTAGTAATCAGAGCCGGTATTTTCATCTGAGGCAAGAGAACAAATTTTCGCCTCTACGTGTATAGTTTTTTAGTTGTAATGAGTATTAAGTAAAAATAAATAATTAAATGATAATTCAATAAGATAGGGATAGTAAATTTATCGTTAATGTTAAATGTAAGAAAATTGATTTTTATCACAAAGTTTCGATTATTACAATAAAAAGGTTGGAAAGAAATTTGGTTTTTAGTATAGGATTTATTAAATTGCAGATTTTTTTTTCCAATTTTTGCGACTGGTATAGAATATTTTGCATGCAATTCTGCGATGATCATGATTTTTTTTCAGCATTTTCCTAATTATTTTTGTAGATATATAATTTTTAAACGTTATTTTAATTCCCTTACACAATGTCATAGCAAATTTTATCCATTTACTTTTACATACTATTATATTGATCTCCTGTCCCGAAAGTCTAACAGGTGAGGACGCTAAACTTCCGATAATTATCCAACAAATTGTTGCTCTCGGTTTATTTAATGACATTCCGTGCTGAAAATTTAATATTTTGCAAATTTTTTCTTATTAATTTATTTGCTTAGTAGTAATTAAGTATTAATAAACAATTTTTTAATTTGTAATACAAAGTATCATTAAACATTGAACATGTGCTCCTTTGAGTTCCTTGAAATGAAAATAACGTCTTCACTATTTCAATTCCTAATAAATACTAAATTTATTATCATCTGGTTAAAATGTTATAGTCGCATGTAAGTCTATTAATCCCAAAAAGATATAGAAAACATTTTACCATGCGCATTTTTTTATACTTTTCTTTATTTTTGTTCTCATGATTAATGGATAATGAAATTCAACTTAGAGCTTTCTTAGTTTTAGACATTTCTTTCTCACAAAATTAATAGCTGTGATGAGTATTTAAAAAAAGAAATATTCCTTCGTAGAATGGAATTATTATATTTTCTGCGAAATGAATTATAATATAATTTTGAAGAGATTTGAGATTATGAATCAAACAGTTGTAGATATTTGTTACTTTTAAATATATTTACTAATTATTGTGATGAATTCAGCACGTAATAAACTTCAAAACAACATTCAACATCACATGTGTGACTAGAAATATGAAAGGTGTTAATAGTGCAAATTCCGTTTAGGAGGTAACCTATCAATGTTTGAACTATTCAAATTTACTAGCACCACAAATTTATTCAACGACTCTTGAGCAAATGCCACCATTGTAATATTCCAGAAAAAGATTAAAGGACGGAGTTTGGAACCTTGAGGGATATGCTCTGAAGCTGATGAAATTATTATTAGTCTCACACCAAAAAAGTTCGATTACTTGCTGAAAAAGCAGGTACTGAAAAGATCAAATTATGTTCTTTATAATGCGGACATAACCATATACTACTAATTCTGTAATATACTTAAAGCTATACTCGCCACTAAATTAAAAATAAAAGTATCGTTTATATCCCTGATCTGCCCCATTGTTAGTAAAAACGTCTTTCGTACAAGTGGGTGTGCAGTGCACCGTTTATTCTATGACTACAAACTCTGCTTCTTATTTACTAATCCTGATTTTGTTTACTACTGTTTGTTTACTAAATGCCTCAGCTTAAATAATATTTAGTTATTTGATATTTTGCAAGCTTAACTGCAGACAGCTTACTTGCTTCACTGCAATAAATTGTAAATTCACTGAATTAATAAGATGCAATTAAATAAACAAAATTAATTGTTCGTTGTAAATAAAGCCAACGCATTCAACTGGCACACAGCATGCGAGACTTAAATTGTTTGGAAGATCACTTATGAGCCACATGTTAAGTGAAGTTTCTGATTCACTTCCCGGGGATTTTATCGGTATTTTTCCACCGAAGCTTAAGATCAGTTGAGTTTTCTCTCACGGGTTTAGTAGAGCTCTCAAGCTATAAGGTTGACTTTTTAATTTTGTTTTTATGGTCTAAATTTTTAGAAATCTGGCTCAGTTTTGGCTACAGTTTTAATTATATTTTTATTAAAAGCTTTCAAGTGAATACCTATGTGACTTAGTTGCTGCCCATAAACTACTCAAATGTGGTCAAATATTTTTGAACATTGAAACTAAATAGCTGAAAATTTGATATGACCCTGACGAATAAACAAACACAAACAGTAACTTGTTAGTTTTATTAACGCAAAGTATGAGACCCATTTTTAACTGCATATTAAAAATGAATGTTATTACAAATACCTATGTAAACACTTATTCACAATAATTTATTTGAATTTGAATAAGAAATCAGAGATTTTGTTTTATTATGAATTATAACATTAAAATAAGGGAAAGAAATAGTGAATAATATATCTACTTACCAAGTGAAGTAGACAGGGTAAAATAATAAACTAAACTACTATACAAGGTGTCCCAGTTGAAAATGCAAATATTTCGTAGAATGGTAGATCCCGGCAAAACAAGTATGAAATAAGGAGAGGAGGTCAAAAGCGTCATTTCCGAGGTCGGAGAGAATTTATGTTTTTGGGTACTTTTTCCTTGTGTAGCGTTTTTAATGTACACCCTATGGAATCTGCTATAGTGATGGAGAATCTTTCCTCTCTTTCAGTGGGTTTTCAACCAATTCTCCTCTTCCCTCCCATCACAAGTTATTCTTTCATATTGTGCGAAAAGCGGGACATAAAGGAATCTAGTACATGTAAAAAATGTTTTTTGTGATACATTGACGAAAATAAAATACAAGCTCTATTTAAGGCCTCTAGTTACTTTATGAATAGTTTTACTGGAAACGAAGAGTGCGTGATAGTCCTTATTTCTGTAGGTTCCGTACTTTGCTAATGCTTTTCCTTCAATTTCGGTTAATTGTATTTTACTGTTACTTTAATGTTATTCAGGAATAACTATTTTCGTTTGCTATCAAGATATTATGACTGTGAACTATAAATTCATGAAATAAAAAAGTATGAACTCAGTTTCTGGTTTGTTCATTTTACACCTCGAAGCCCTCAAGCTTACCCTCTTCTTTATAATAAAATTTTGGCAGACCTCGCCAGGGCGCAATCGTGGGTACACTACTGATAAACGATAACGAGACATACGAAAAAAGCTCAGACAGCTACACAAGCCGTAACATGAGATTTAATAAGGCATGTCGAGTTTCTGCAAGAAAAACAATATTTCCAAGATATACCTTGTAATATCCACATGAATATGGAGGGTTCTAAGGCTGACTCTTCTAAAACTGAAAGCTCTGCAATATATGTTCTAGATTTTGTTAGAAATTTTTTGGGAAATGTCCAAATTCGGTTGGATCTTTACTTGAGGAGAGATAAAGTGGGTGTAGTGAGTTAAATTTTAGCGGGTAGCACGAATTCTTGTATGGGGAATTTTTCTTTCGTGCTAATAGTATTAGAGGTAGGGAAATAGTTTGTTCGGGGATCCCCGTATAGAGGAGCTTCCCTCCATCAGTTTCTTTCCATAGCTGAAATGGTTTTCTTAATAATCGAAAAAACGTTGAGTTACAAATTCGTATTAATCTGTAATATTTTCTTTTATTTTAATTTGAAGGTGGTAGAAGCATTTATTTTCGGTTCATTTAGAGAGCAGAAGAATATACTTCCATGTACTTTTTTATGCTATTATAACATTATAATGAGGACTCAGACATTAAAACATTATAAAATATAGATGTAAATAAGATTAAGAGAGTGATTATAAAAAACATCGTAAATTATTTCTGGATAATCATGTCATTTCAATACTTGTTGGAACTATAAGATAAAATGTAATAGGTAATGCTCCTCAACCCGTATAAAGATAATAGACATTTCAATGTATATGTTTATTAAAATTCACAACGTACTTGTGCTACTAATAAGTAAACGGCAGCGCTAGAAAAAATTGTACATCCACCCAACTGTTTTTTAAAATTTTATATACCATCTGCAAGTTAGAATTTAAACGGTTGGTTTTAAATAGAAAGTATACTTTTATTTAAAAGGCAAAATAAAAATTATACTACTTTGATAAAAGTCATCACAATTCTAATAGTAAAAATAAATGATCATTTTTTTTATTTCAGTAAAATAACAACGATCACCACGAAGCACGCAACATCTATTGGCCGATGGGGCCGGCAAAGCCCCGCACCAGAGCCCGAACCTCCACCGCCACCCCTTCCCCCAAGAACATTTACGAGGCAATCAAGTTTTACAAAACTTGGAAATATGATAAATACTGCAATGAACGGATCTAAAAAGCAACCAAGTAAGTAACAAGATTTGTTCTCTAAAACAATTCGAGATTAAGCATACTATACCAAATTACCTGAAATTTATTTATCTGTTATATTTAACCTTGTTATAATCTTTACCCAATTA
>QYTT01079165.1:0-10433 GCA_006980735.1 Dasypogon diadema | reverse complement strand
TGCATTATAGGATTGTATCCTGTGCTTAGGCAATGCCTTAAAAAAATAAGGAAGTGACAATTATTACGACTGGATCTACTGGAGTCCTATTGGACCACATAATCACTTTTTGTTATTAGTCTGTTCTCAGTAGAAAATCTTCATCCATTGGTAGTCATCATTAGGATTCGAATCCGAACTATTATAAACATGAGCTTCCGTTGTAGACACCCATCAATGAAAAAGGATTTCTTGCCCATTCAGTTATTTTCTACTCAACATCGCTGGTATTTTAACTAGGCAATGCACACTAACTACCTAGTTCATGTTAAAACATTTGGAACGATATTCAGAAATGGAATATTGTCCTAATGTTGCATTCTTTAGAGTACATCTGCTAAATCCTTTTGATATTTCAATGTATACCAAGTGGATATCAGCAAAAATGGAGGATTTGATCATCTCAACCTTCAAGTTTTGTCTAATATCAAATATTTCTCGCCTATCGCTTCTCCAAACCCAAGGAATATTATGCACTATCAAATATAATAATATAAAGAACGATTTAGAGCATACTTCTGTGGTTGTCGATGTCTATTTATTGCTTACCATCATTTTAGATTGGCATGAATAATTTAGTTTTTACCGCATTATCATTTTCAGTTTGGATAGTTTCGTTTCTATACGATGAAATTTTTGAAAATTTCAAATTTGGCTTTCAGTGCAGAAACTAGTGCACGCTTCTAACCTTGCATACATATTTCCGAAAGCAGTTTAGGAAGATTTATCTTTTACTTAGGTTTTGAATTAACACGATTGATAATTGGGGGATACCTACCGTTACGTTTATAAATCACATCTACGGAACAAAATTTCTCAAATCTATGCCCACGTGTGCGATTATTCATGGTTATCTTCTCAGAAGTTTTCTTTATTATGTACGCGTGTTTTATTTATGGCTTTATTTTAGTGGATTCAACAAAATAACCGTGCTTTTATCAGTATTATGTTTTTTTGCAAAAACTCTTACATTGATCATAGTTTAGTAATCGCAGGAACTTTGCCCTTAAGTTATGTAATTAAATCATACTTTCAAAAATACGCATCTCTCATGCTTATCAGACATGTCCAAGCTAATCTGAAATTATTAAATATTGAAGGGAGGTGTACAACCCCTAATCAATAGAAATAACAGCGCAGCAACTGATAATGAGTTAAAATCAAATGCACGATAATTACAGTCGGTATTCCTTTTCAAACTCGCTTTCGTAAGAAATAATACTTCCGCAAGACCTTTAATACCATCAAAGAAATACTTTTTGTAAAATTTATTTTTCGCATAATTCTACGAAAACCCCCTTTTCTGGAAGGAAATTGGCAGTTTTGAAATCAGAAGGAATTTTATTTTTTCTCAAGGGCTTTTCTTGTTTAACCTTAATATCTTTGTTGAAATAATTGTGCTTGTATAAAACGTGATATGATTTCTCTTTTGTACCCTTACTTATACACTTTATTTTAAGGTATTCTACCCTTTCTTTGATCTAAGTATTTACATTTTGGTCTTTTAAAATTCTTTTATTCAAATTTTCCTTCTATCGTGATTCGTTTTATACTTTTTTGTCCCTTGTAACTCAATTAGATCCACCCAGTGCCCAGTGGTAAACAACATTATTTGGTCATTATATTGTAAATCAAATTTCTGCTAGAAGTAAAACAAGGCAGATTACTTTTCTTTCACCTAGCTACATATTTTTTTAATTGTTGGAATAGTTAAACTACTACTACTAGTTAAATTACAACCCGATTCCCGCTTGGTGTTTAAAATGGGAGGGCAAAATGTATGGGCAAAAAACAAAATTTATGTTTCCCAATCCCAACAATCTTTTTTTTAATACCAAATATGTATAATTTTAATTGACAGCTTTAAATGAAAACTGAAGTGTGGTAGCTATACACACAGAAAAAAGATTTCTTTGATTCACACTATCTGACACTTTTAATAATTGCACGTCCATCAATTTTGTTCATCCTTTTTTTTGAATAATCGTAATGTCATGGTTAGGTGATGGATAGTACTTAGTAGATTTTTAGTAATTTTCCCCTTGAATATTGACATAGGTCAAAATTACAGAGACTTTTGAATTAGGATAGCGGTGTCTGGACTTAAATAGTCTAACGATCAATTTAGGTTTCCTTAGCAGAGTTGGGCGTAATCAGTTACATTTGTAATTGATTACTTGAAAGATTACATTAATTGCGATTACAAAGTAATCACAGTTCCATGATAATTGTGACTACTTTTAATTACAATTACATGGTAATAGCTGTCTAAAAACTAACGTGTTCATTAATCTTTATGTCATTATTCACTAAATAATCAAAGAAGAATGGTATGTGTTGATTGTTAAACAGCAATTACAATGTAATTTCAATTAAAAGTAGTCGTAATTACTGTGTAATTACAATTAATTTGTAATCGTACGTGTAGTCAAATACAAATCTTACTAATTGTAATAAAGCTTTACAATCGTATAACGTTATACTAATTTTGTGCAACTTGTTCATTATTTTTAGTAATAAAATAATTTATGTTAAATTTTTAACGATATATAGAACAATAAATAATTTTGGTATGTTGATATTTTAATTGACGTCACACATTATTGAGTATTAATTCATATTTGAATAAGTCGCTGATTAAAAAAAAATTAAACAAATGATGTTTTCATCCTTATTAACAAAACTTACTATGTTTTCTTTATGTTTGTTCAATGAACATATAAAACATGGTGTAAGGATTGTTACTAACAGTTTAAAATTTTACATATTTCCTACTATTCGTGAAAATTTTATTTTGGAGATTTCACTAATTAATCATGTTAAGTCTTATACGAAAATTACAAAGTCGGCAGCGGAACAAGTTGATCTATGCATACATGAAACTTGTTTATTCCTCTATCTACATATATCTTTATATCTTGCGGCACCTTTATTAGAGTACAATTATAATTGAAGAAATGGAAAAGAACACTTGATGGAATTCCAGTTTCAAAAATCAAAATTGAAAAATTTTTTTTACTTGTTTACGTTCCATTAAAGGCAAACACTTTTTTCTGGTACTTCGATAGAATTCCTATCTCTAAAAATTTTGTTTGTTTTTGTTTTCGATTACAATCACTTTGTACTTATAATTGCACTTGATAAAATTACCAATTACAAACTAGTAATTAGTAATTGGTAACCAATTACAATTTGACTATCTATGTTCCTTAGTAACTAGCTATCACACTTCAGTATAATTTTAAAGAGTAACTCGTCTATAGAAGTGTTATTTTTACATGTCTATATAATTCGCAATCATGGAAAGCACATGGACTTTAAGTGTGCATACGACAGTGACGTTGGGTTGCTGTTATGGGCTGTGTTAGAGAGCTGAAGAATTTGTCACATAACAAAAACAACACAGTTCCAAATAAATAAGAAATTAAAGCGGGATGATACTCGGTCTATTATTTTGTTTAGTTTGGCTTTGGGTTGTAGCTTAAAAAAATTACGAAATGCCTTTATTATCATTAGTTGCCACCACCTGCTGTGATAGGCCCTGCAGTTACCTAGGTGCCTTTGAAACTGTGCTTTTCCAGTTAACGGGATAGAACACACGGACACTTCTATGTTATTAACCCACCGTATATGGGATTAGGTACGTTATCAGTTATACTTCGTGCTTCCCTCCATGAAAACCTGGAGTATTTTGTCGTTTTTTTCTTAAATATTGTTACAGTTGTGTTCGCTCTCTCCCTTATATTCACCATAAACATAAACAGAGCGCAAAATTATTTTTAAGTATTCCTAATGTTTTCTGTTATTGTTTTCTTAGGATACAGGCTTATTAGCTATAATTTATAACTAATCTAACTGCCACACTAGATGCTATGTTCTCGTTCGAAATATCCGAAAGCAGAAATGCTCTTATTACCTGCATTATGGCACTTTGGTACCGAAAACCGTCCCAAATATCCTTAAATCTAAAGATATATCTCAAACCTGAAAAACCGCTTTTACGAGCAAATTGTTTCCTTTACTGGAACCTTCCCAATAAAACAATACAAAAAAGTGAAGTATAACAACATATTATGTGGTAAAAGCGGATTAGGTGCAGTAATAAACTGCTGGGTTTGGGAAGAAAAGAGGAGAGACATATCGAGTTACAAAACCAAGCTATAGTGATTTTTATAATCATAAGGGTTTGGCCACAAAAACAATAATTTTTAACAAAAACACCTGTAACATAGACACTCTAAAGATTACAGACGTCTTAATTCTCAGGATTTAAACAAAACATTGACAAAAACAGTTGTGAAAGTCAAGTTTTTCCAGTTGTGCCACTATTGTTTTAAACGAGCGATATGTACACTACTATACATTCCCAACAAATCGAAAATTCATACATTACTCTTTGGTACATTATTCATTCATTGATTCATTGAAGAAGATGTATGGGTTAAAGGAAAGTTCAGTTCAAGTATTGTTAAGATGTCCATTATCGCTTGAAAGTAACACCTCTAGTTCTCAGGATATGTCTTCTGGCCTTGGAATTGCACTTCTTAACATCCTCTTGCCCAGCTGTTTCCAGTACGGAGGATTTTATTTTGTTTTCATAATCTAAATCATAGAGAACTGTTTCCATTTATTCCCATAAGTTCCATTATCAGAGCGGGTTAGATCAAAGGTTAACCTGGTTAGTTATGAAGTCTTGAGAGCGCGATGACGTTACTATAACTAAACCCTGGTTAGGGTTAGAGTTTTAATTCCTTGTTATGTCCTATGATGGATTACCATTTTCAACATTCAAAAATATGCAAAAACGGTAAATGTGCAAAAAAAAGCCACAGTTAATCATTCGCAACCATGATCAAGCTTTGAAGAGATTAAGGACTCGAAGATCAAATCGAGTAAGATAAGAGCAAACATTCTTTCGTTTTATCTTTTCCACTTTCAGAATGAAAGGGATCCGAGAATATGTTCCTTTTATATTACGTGGCTAATTCTGTTTCGATTCGAAGTTGAGTTCGTTTTCGAAAGCGAAAGTTCCGTGT
The DNA here is from genome assembly GCA_006980735.1 of Dasypogon diadema. Classification (NCBI taxonomy): domain Eukaryota; kingdom Metazoa; phylum Arthropoda; class Insecta; order Diptera; family Asilidae; genus Dasypogon; species Dasypogon diadema. The sequence goes on along the minus strand of QYTT01079165.1, from coordinate 5,358 downwards.
TCTTTGTTTTTGTTGTTGCTTTATAACAACAAATACAAGGATTTCGGAAGTATACCCGGTCGGAACGGATACGACGATAAGGTGATGATTACAGTCCGATAGTCATGTTTTTTGTACTTTCATCGTAAGGTATAACTACAGTATATAAATTAATCGGCGGAAAATCAGTTAAATTGATATTTCTTCTGTGTACAAGCAAATTGCCTACATTGCACTTGGAATAGTCCCAAATTCTACATATGTCAGTATTTAATCTACACATGTAATCCCTAACAAGCAGGTCAATCCAGATGGACTTCGTCATTATCATTGGTCATTATTTGTATTGGCATCAACTAAAACAGTGGGTTGGTTATTAATGAAAAGGCAAAACAGGAGAGGGCTAGTATAAAGGAAGAAGAGTATTGGAAAACTACGGTAATAATGGCCCCCCGAAAATGTGATCTGTTGGCTCAGACAATTTGGAAAATTATAGATTAGTTCAAGCTCTATGGACAAAAAATTGATTTTAATCTGATTAGAAATTTGTGAGAAATTATTTTTCGCCCAACTTCCACCAGCTCTAAATTTCTAATGTCTAGAAGGAAAATAACCTATGTTTAGAAAACGTAGAAAATATGTTACAAAAGATTTTCCGACTAATAAAAAAAGACAGAAATTTTAAATTAAATGTAAAATACACAGAAAATCCCCACATTGGCTCTATTTTATTGTTGAACACCATAAAAACCAACTTTTATTTAATTGTTTTTACATTACTGCTTTTAACAGAGCATAACGAGTGCTCATGGTGAAAACCCCCTATACAAAAAAAAAAACATTTTTGAAAAATTTAAGCCTAGAGTGATGTAATTTTTTTTGTCTTCCTTTTTATGGCAGAAAAATGCCGTTTTTACATCTTTGAATACCGTACGACAAGTACGACAGTTTTATTTAATTTTGGAACTCATTTCTAATTTTGGACATCAGAAGACGCAGGTCCAATACAATGCCGGCAACAACAGGTGGCATCAAGCAATTCCTCTTAAAATTGGATATTAAAAAAAATAATAGCTAAGGAGAGAGCGGTGTAACGATTATATATAAAACACCTGTTATAGTATTTCGAGAACTCTGTTTATTTACTAAAAGTTAACTATTGTTTTACCTTTTCTATTTAACGTTTAAAATCCATGCATAGTACGTATCCAAAAATCCCAGGTGTGACGAAATGTGTATTTTCTGAAATGAATTATCACTGTAGAAGGCTTGGTGTAGCCAATAACGACAGTAAGTCAGGTGCTTCTTCTGTATATATATCGTGGCTTGGTAACGTAACTATCAACAACTACGTTAGTATTTTTTCTTTGCACTATTCAAACACAGTCACCACAAAGCAAACATAAAGCCTGAGAAACGACATCCACATCTCCATCAACGGCACTTTGTAGCCATTGGTTACTGTGCGTTGGCAAATATTATGCAAAAAGCGTTATCCGAACGAACAATGCGAATGCCTAGGAGGCCGTGGAAATGTGGGAACAAACACAATGGAACTGGAACTTTTTACGATGAAGCAACTTTACGGCTCTACTAAAGGAGATTTCAGATTCAGATTGAGATTCTTGACCGGAATTCATGGAAGCATTCGCTTCGCACATGAAATAGTAAAATACACACACTTTCTCTTTGAAAACGGTTTTACTAGTTAAATCATCCCATCCAAAATTAATACCGGATATTAGTTATTGGATTACACGGACATTTGGTTCCATGGGACCTGTGTAGCAAAAAACTCAACTATATCGAAGTAAACATAGATATCAAACGTGTCAATACCCGCGCAAACACCCAAGTAACACGTTACGACCGATTCAACTTCTCTTTGATGACTGAACTGAACGACGATTTCCCAGCTCCGAAACTCTGACTTTGTTCAGATTTCAGTTCAGAGCAGACTAGTGGAACCGCAGAGTGAACGCTTGTTAAGTGGAAACACAGACCTAGCATCCCACCAAAGTTCCAATACGAGTGTGAAGGCATGCAGCCGTGTAGCCATGTAGCCATGTGTCTATTTCCAGTTCCGAAGCTTCAGACTCAAGTTAGCGGTAGCCAGGCTTTACGGAACAGACTGTGCAGCCATCCTCTCCAAAGCCAGGTCATGCGCTTCACGTACCAAGCGCCTTCTCTGGTTTTACACATTCTAAAAACGCCTTGTTTTTCCCAATGTGAATAGCTGTGTGTTGATAACTGGTTTCTCACCAAAAGAAACAGACTTAACATTTTTCACATATGAGGTTTGGTTTGGTCTTTGGTGGCTTCTGTGCACTCGTGTTCCACATTTTGTGAGAATCTGTTGGGCTACGGAAGAATGGTGCCTTCTCTTCAGGTTCAGATACTTGTCAAGCTTGGTTGGAGTTGTTTGGATTAATTTTTAGGCACGGCGTTAATTGTGCCTTCTTTCTTTCCAACTAAGAATGCCTTTTTACGCTGCAATGATTTCGGTCTTCATGTGCTTATTATACATTTTTTTTTTTTTGTTTTACACTATGGTAGGTGTTGCTGGCAATCTGATGAAAAAAAATATTTGAAAATCAAATAAGGTAAAGAAATGGCACAATCTAATTTTTATTACTGGATTTCACTTTTGGCGTAACTTTTTTCAAGTAAAAACGAACAGAGTACGCCGCTATATAGTACAGAATGTCTCAAAAAATTACAACCAAGCTCTATTCACACCAAAGAAACAATAATGAAAGATAAGAAATTTATTAGCGGTATCCTGTATTCCTTTATTGAAAATTTTATTTGTGAACAGCAACATAGTTTTGTTCCCTGTCGTTCAGCTAGTACTAACTTGATGATTTTGACTGACTACATTGTAAATGCCTTTGAAGGTTATGGACAGGTAATTTACACGGACTTTGCCAAGGCATTTGACAGGGTTTATGCACTTAAGTGTACTGGGTATTCATTATTCTTTGCTAAGTTAGATCCAATCATTTCTTACAGATATAAAGTTATTCGTAAAAATGGTTCATCATGGTTCATATCTTTTTGTAATAAACTCGAGGTGCCTCAGGGTAGTCATCTGGGTCCTATCGTTTTCATCATATATATTAACGAAATAGTCAAGAGCTTATTTTTTGCTCATGGTCTTCTATTTGCGGCTGACTTTAAACTCTTTGCTAGGAACAACAGTATTGAATGAAGCGGGATTTAGACAGATTTCACGAATTCTGTTATACCGCTTACTGTATTAATGGTGAGTCTATTTCTAGAGCTGATATAGTCAAGAATCTCGGAATAATTTTCGATACTAAGCTTACTTTCAATTTGCATATGCATTATATCATTGCTAAGGCTAACAGTCATTTGGGCTTTTTTAAACGAAACACTGCCGAATTCACGGATCCGTATATATTTAAATGTTCATATGTCTCTATTGTCCGTGTCCGTTCGTTTATTGAATATTTGGTCGATTTGAATCGATGCAGAATGCTTTACCTGCTTCGCATTAAATCGTTTTAAATTATAGTAATAGCTTGACATCTTATGCTACTAGGTGCTTATTAATTATATTCCTTATGAAAACGTAGAAACATCGCCTCTTCTGCTTTGTTAATTTTTGATTTAATTGAGGGCAAAATCAATGTTTCAGAGTTTCTGCATTCTGTCGACCTTTATGCTCCATCTAGAAACCTACTTAACAATTACGGCAACTGATATTCACAGTTATCAATTTATGCAATTTATCAAAATTGTTTAGATCTTCGCAAGTGCCAACGATGGCTTAACAGATTTCGTACTGGCAATTTTAACCATGACCGTAACGATGCTCCAAGAAATATTCGTGCAATTGAATCTGATGAAGACACTGCGGGCTATTATGGAGGATCCTTGCCAAACAATGTTGTACGAATAGATGCCTCATATACTCAGTGATGAAAACAAATTGCAAAGGTCTTCCATATGCAACGTACTCATAAGCTACCATGAAAAATGAACCATTTCTTGACTGTATCCACTGCAAAACCACCGAGAGAACCTCCAGTCTCCATGGAAACAAGGTCCTCCATGGTGTGATTCGTTTTAAGCCGGTTAATGTCGCAGCTATTGTTACTGCAGATGTTTATTGCGGTCAACAGAAAAAGTGCTATCTTCCAACATGATAATGCAAAAACACATGCTGCGAGGACTATACAACAAAAAATTAGGGAATTAGAATGGAAATTTCTCCACCATTCCCCATACTCACCTGACCTTTCCCCATCCTTTCATCATCTTTTCAGAAATTTACGGCATATTTCAGCTGGGAAAGTTTCAAATCTTCTGAAGAGGCTAACAATGCAATGGTTAAATGTTTTGAAACCGAAACCTCAGAATTTTTTAATTTTGGGATAAGTCCATAGAAAACTATGGTGACTACGTAGTTGATTAAGTGCCGTTTTTTTAGAAATAAGTATTTATAGTTATTTAGAAATATAACAAGGACGTTTTAGAAACACTGTTAACTATTTCTTTTGGTGATTACATAATTTTGCAGCCTTTCCCATTTGGGTAACAATTGGTGATACATTTTCGTTTAAGTTTGTCGATGTTTTGTAAGATTATAATGTGTACGTGAACGATCTGGCTGAGCTTGTAGACCATAAAAACTCTCTAAAAATAATGAAGGAAAATGACAATGTGTTACAAAGGATTTTTCAGTAATGCTAAGAAAACCAAGGCAACGCCTTTGGATCAGAATGTGGTAATGGGGTTATTTTAAATCTATTTAACCACGCCGCGAATTCCTTACCTGACAATAGGACTAGAAATGTTATTAGTGGTTTGGGGTGCAACGAGAAGGTTGAATGTGTTGAGACTTATAAATACCTAGAGATTACGATAGGTACCTTCTTCATATGGGAAGCCCTGAATCTTAATCTACTTAAAATGATACCTACCTATGTTCTTCCAAGTTAGCTCAAATGTCTTATTAGGTTTCCTAATGATTTTATACCAAGTGTTAGTAAAATCCCGTACCTCACCTTTAAATAAAATCGACACTTCTTTATTTATATGGAGAATAACAGGCACTACTAATTGAGTGGACGTGACCTTTTAGAGCAAAATCTCTTACTCGCTTACTATTAACGCAATAAATTTCTACTACCAAGCTAAACATATATTAGCTTAGTATCTAGAGTATATAATTCAAATGTTAAGGTAATCAGGAAATTGTAAAAATGATTCAATAAATTAAAATTGGAATTTCCAGTAGAGAACATAGGTTGATATTTATGCGGTTTCTCTTCTTGTTTCTTATTTCATTGAACATTGAAAAAATGATTTCTTTAAATTCAAAGGTAAACTATAAAAGATTTCTGGTTAAAT
>QYTT01079163.1:4585-18141 GCA_006980735.1 Dasypogon diadema | reverse complement strand
CTCTTCCGATCTTATTGAGACTTCCTCTGCTGTCTACATAGAAGACCAACATCCAAAGAGAAAATTGTCCGAATAATTTTTAGACCTGTAAAAGGGTATGACACTCTTTGGGTTTATCATTCGTTTTTGGTACTTACAATACATTCAGATGAAATAAATGTGGAGAGAGCATTACCATCTCAAAAACGGCACAACTGTTGTGTTCACCTTAAAGGTGCGTGCACAAAAATTTCGCTACTCCTTAGAACATTTTATGTTTGTAATTGTTTATTTCAATTACGGAGTAATTGGTAATCAAATAGAAATATTTCATTTACCTATTTCCATCAACATATAAGTACCTCAAAAAATCTCCAGTTTTTGCACTTTTCATTATGACAGAATTCGAATTCAAATTTTCGCGCTATCTTTAGTATTGCAAAGGGCACTATATTTTCTATATCGCCAACTATTTTTTACACATTGTCATATATGAGAAATTTGAGGCCAACATATAAGAAAGTTATTATATGCATAGACTTCCATGTCTTCAACATATTTTCCAAATGATTAGATAGCATTAGGGCTCTAAAGGTGACTTTTTAGGAAATCCCAGATTTGAAGAAACCGTTTTGAGGGTTAAATTAAAGCAGTATTAATGATAATGATAACAACTCTTTACATAGTTTTCACATTTGGAAGGAAAGATATTGACGTTATTTATGATGTGGAATATTCTGATTTTTAGTTTTAAGGAATATTCCAAAAAATTAGAACTATGGATATACGAAACGACAACAATCATTTTATTCAACCTATCCTGACATTTGTTTGAAGCGGTAATCAATTAGCCTAAGGCATACCAGGCTATCCTTAAGCGACAACTGCAAAGGATGAGGCTGCAACCGCTGCATTTTTTTTTGAGCAAATGGCGGTAGAGACGGTACTCAGAATGCAGCAAAAGGTCCATTTTCGGTACTGAATATGGGAATATTTACCATACAAAAATTCTGAACCACTTAAAAGGGATCAGGACACTAACGATGCCCAAGGACGTGACTAATAGGGCCAAGATAACTGAAAGGTTTCATAAGACTCTTATCAGTGACGGACCACTCCTGGAGCAAAAACCTGGTGATATTTTTATATTCACAAAGCATCTGTGAGAGAAGGCAGAGCAAATACGGGGAATTTTTCTGAACATCTAAATCTAACTTACTATGTTAGCCTGGAGAGATGTACTTCGGTTTACTAGGCGAAGATTCTGGCTCTGATTGGTGCCTAAGACTAGTATCAAAGTACAATTCCTGGCTGGGAAAAAATATTTAACTGCATTTGTATGGGCTCTGCCTCTCACAGTTGGACAATTTTTTGATCGAAAGAATAAATAATCAACAAGGAAAAGAAAAAGGTGTGGCATGGCCCAGGAATTGAGCCTCACTTCTTGATCAAAAATCTTCCGCCAGCAACGAAATTTCCCTTCACAATATGATTCACACAAGGAATTTGAGCGAGAAGAATATAAGCGAGTTTAGACCTCTCCCTCCCCACCATTTCGAACCAAACGAAAATTCCTTGACGTTAAAGTGAGCAAGGTAAGCCCGGCCACTTAACAAGCACATTACCGTCCAGCATCAGTACGTTAAGGGCAGTATATCTGCTCGGGTTCAGCAGGCGTGTTGAGCGGAACAGTGTAAGAGTTTAGTTGGTAATTTTAAGTAGTTTAAGAGCAATGGGTGGAAATCATGACGCAATGAGGTTCAAGACCATCAGAGTCGCAACCAATGATCAGACCACCAGCAATGTAAGTGCAAGGTACATCGTCGCCGACTGAAACATCCAAAGAAGTCTAATCCTATGACGATCGCGTCGAAAAACTTGTGGCAAAAAACCTCCCCGTCCAAAATTCCAACACAGAACCAGGTGTTAGTAAACGACCAGGTATTAATAAACGACGTCAGAAATTTTATCGGCAAAACCATTAAACAGGTGCGTTGACTTAGGCCGTGGAGCCGAACAAGACCAGATTGAATCGTACCAAACTGGCCTAAATCCGACTGGACTGAAATGTGGATATATTGCAGCCGAACAAAATTGGATCAGTTCTCGCACAGATCTATTGATGCCATTGTTGTAAAATTACTTAAACTTGTTCTAGTGTGTAATTTTCCCTCAGAGCTTTAAAAAGCTCACACTTCGCACATTTTTTTCAAGGGAACTAGGTTGAACTTTCATTTCCTTGATTAGCAACTATTCGGTTCGGTCTGGTCGTAATATACCCATACTAATATAGTATGACATGTATTTGTCCTGTCCGGTCCGGGGTGGTGGGGTTCATTCTAGTCCTGTTCGGCTCCAATGTAGCCACGGCCTTACATTGAAGACTACATTCGGATAATGGAAAGAGAGCGAAAGTTTTGTTATATTCATGTAAACTGTATAACACATTTTATGCGACTGCCCGGCCTATAAAAAGTTGTTTGAAATAATAAGAAACGTCGAGATAAGGCAATTGATTAGGAGCTCTAAGATGAATCTTGGCTAATGTAAATGTCTATGGTGCAGAGCTACTGCAGCTCTGTAGTCTTGCGGAAACGAAAAACTTTGAACATTTCTTTGGTGATTGTGCTTAGAATTCGATATTTTGGCAGACGAAATCTTAATATGGCGGAAGTTATCGCCACTGCTGGAAAACAGTGTATGACTTCTATACAAATATACAGTGTATTATCGATCTACGTTTTAAGAAAATAGCACTGATAATAATAGGCCTTACAATTCCAAGACGGTTTTTTTCTGATTCTATAACTTTCTGTTTATTTTTGATAATTTTTTATATTTTTTACCTTACTTTTACTTTGGGAATTTTTTTACGCGCTGGATACGTATCGCGGGAACAAAACCATGTAGAAGCAAGGAAACGCGTAATAGTAAATTTTGAACTTGCATTGTTTGTTATAGGTAGTCCTAATATTTAAGTTAACATGGTATATTTGTACCTAAGAATGATCCAATATATAAAAAAAACAGGCCAAGTGCGAGTCGGATTCGCGCACGAAGGTTTCCGTACCATGATCTATAAAAACGGCAAAAAAATTATGTCTGTTGTATGGGAGCCCCACTTAAATATTAATTTTATTCTGTTTTTTAGTATTTGTTGTTATAGCGGCAACAGAAATACATCATCTGTGAAAATTTCAACTGTCTAACTATCACGGTTCATGAGATACAGCCTGGTGACAGACGGACGGACGGACGGACGGATAGGGGAGCCTTAGTAATAGGGTTCCGTTTTTTACCCTTTGGGTACGGAACCCTAAAAAATGATAGATCCTACCATCAGATTTGGCAGACGACTTGAGCTCTTACATAAATGGTACTGATTTCATTATATTATTAGAAGAAAGCGGTAAAACGAAATTTATACTTTTCAACTGACCCTCTTATAGAAAGTTTTTCTACAAAATATAAACATATAGTGTTCTTAACAAGTCTACTATTAATATGGAACCAGTGGCGAATTAGACATGGCAAATTCACCCCTTAAATATTAGAAAATATGAAATGCATGTATGTATATTAGAGTTACAGAAACATACATATACATTTATTTTACAGAAATTTTAATTGTATCTTGTATCGAAAATTTTATTGATTTCTTATAAAAAGTAAATGAAAACTTTATAAAGCATTTACACTTATCGATTTGGTTGCCCCTGGTTTTGATATGGTTGAATTTAAAGTGTAAATGGGTGAAATCCGCTTAGTCATCTGGTAACCATTATTTTTGGATTCGATCCGCCACTAAATGGACGTATACCTAAACTTTATAGTTCTGTAAAATTAATCTCAAAAAATGATGTCACTTTATAAAGTCAAAACAACTCTTTTTAACGACCGTGCAAATTAGTCATGTCCGCAACACCTTTTCAGCATATTACGACATGTTTTTAGCACCCATGTAAATACTTGTTTTATAACTCTGAAGCTATAAATCTGGAAATGAAACGCATTCCTGACGAACACTACAGGAATTTTCCATAAATAAACAGCTCCGGTTTATTGTTCCCCGTGCAACCGAACTAATGTTGCTATTTAAATTAGACAATAACTCGAAATCTCTCCTCTGTTGATGTTAATGTATGCATAAGGAAAGGAAATCACCGGGTTGTGCGAATTCGATTTCATAATTATTTCCTAATTATGAGACCATAAAGTGATCGCTATATACACTTATTACAGGTTAAAGTTTACTGAGTGTATTTACCAACCCAACACGCCATATACACCATTATCACAGCAATCCCCATTAAACAAATAATCACAATTTTGTTTAAACATTGAATCTGCTTTAATGCAGGGCATAAATTAGCCTCCGTGCTGAGTCTGAGAGGAATTTAATTTATGCGGTCTTTTGCTTCTGTACGAAAATTATGAGTAAACATGATGAAGCATGTCGCCGAAAATAGCAACGACAGAGAGTCGCTCGCAAGCACTGCATTTGTTGCATACTAAAAACCAGGCGCCGCTTTTTATATTTCACGAAGCACTTGGATTCTGCCACTGCCACCCCCGACATCACGGCTATCATTTATTTCGAATGGAGGACAAGATTTCCACACAACGCGTATCTAACCATCTCCTGGTACTTTCCTGGACAAGAAGATAAACATTCATTGGACAGTGGCCAAATTTGCGGCCCAAGAAAGAAAGATTCGGTCCACAAGAAAACGGGCGGAGGGCAACTGCATACCACACAAGAAACTTCCTGGCAAAGACGAAAGAACCAACAAAACTCCGACTTTAATTATGAGATGAATTTTTGCATAGAAATGAGGTCGCAATTTTAGCTCCCCTGAATTTTTGATCAAAGGGATTAAGCTGACTTTGCACAAATTTACCAAAAATACCTCACAATAGTGGCGTACAAAAAAAATTCTTAAGGTGAATTAACCAACTGCCTGCAGTCCTTGACGACTGCTGTACTCCAAATTATTCAAGCCGTCCTGAGTGAATCTGCACTGAGTACTTGAAACACGGCAGCTATTAATTATTCACTCCTTGTGCAACAACACTCCACTCCACTGCACCAACACGGCAAGTTATCACTGAGACTTGTTACTACTTCACAACTTCACAATTGTGCACCGCTAGGATTTTCACTTTTACTTCGCAACGTCGAGAGCACTAATGAATCCATAGAATGGGATAGGGAACAGATCTGTAGATATCAATATGGACCTATTTCAATGGAACCAGTCTGACTGGAATCCGAATTTTAATTGCTTCTACTTTGCTTAGGTTTGCTAACACTTCCTATAGCACTTACACACCCTAACCGTTCAGCCGAGATAGTTGACTAGTTCTAAAAATATTAGAAGAGTCTTGTCTTGACCACCTCTAGATACGGCAACTACCCGCGAGTATCTGCTGGCTTCAGACTAATTTCAACTTCTCGAGTGAAACGATGGTTGACAACAGAGCCAGAAAGTGGACCTTTAGCAACTTCTCTCCCAATGTTGTGATGAGCATCTTGGATGCTGCGCTGTACCATGTTGATGAATGTTTCTCAACAGCAGCGCCAGCAATCAGAATTCAGAACATTTTATAGACAGAAGGATTTCGCGGTATCTCTACAGCACTCCCACATCAGCAAGTGATTGAAAATTCTTTGGAAATGAAGTCGTCATAACCAAGTTTCGACGACCGGATGATATACATAATCATCGTGGTCGTCATAACATTGGAAGTGGTCAGTCCAAGTGCTGTGGAATTAATTTGCATATTCGTTTCGAATATTTCGTTTACTTTCTAGCTGCTTAAAGTGAGCGCTATCTGGAATATCCACCACCATACCGGTCTGGTCCTATTACGTATGCTTTGAAGAAGCTTTAACGTGCACAGAATATGAAACTCTGTGATTTACGAGTGCCTATTTTAAATGAAATTCGATACGATGATTGCATGCCGCCACCAACTGAAATGTTCCTCTTTTGAAATGTTTTTCAAACGTCTCGCCTTAATAAGTAGGTTCTTGTGTAGCCCTCGAATAGAAACATGACTCCTTCAGGAGGGTCGATTTAACTTTGGGACGAAGTTTGACGGTATGATCTGGGAACTTGCAAACAATGGTAAAAGATTTCGTGGAGGAAAATTTTTATCTTTCCTGGGGTTGTTTTTCTCGCACATTATAAGTTTTCAAATAGTTTGAATCCTATATTTTTATCTCTTCGAAGTTTTTGATGTAGATATCATGCGATGACTTAAGTTATTAACAGGATATCACAATGGCAAAGACTAATTTTTTTCACGACCTTTTTGCTGCCGGTGAAAGGACAGATAATACATAGTGGCTCTTAAAGTCTTAAGTGAGCCCATTGTGCTTGTCCTCTTCTGCTTTGTAATCTACTCCTGAAGAATCGGGACGATGAGTTGTTTCTTCAGCCAATTGTAGCTACAATCCTTCAACCCGACCGTACTATAAAAATTGATAAAATCCGTATAGTGCTTGGTAATTCCTGCTCAAAGTTGGGCAATTGCTAAGACCAATCTACAGTCGTTTCCATCCCTTCTCTAATTGTGCTGGTGAGTAGTATCCAGTTGTTATCTTCCTACAATAAGATAATATTTATAACACTTTTGCCTGTACTGAGAGCGAGTGGTGAAGTTGAGACCACAGAGCCCTAAGATGCGTCTCACCCAACGCAGACTAAACATTTGTGAAATTTAACTCCGCTACCAAACTCCTGAACTGTCCAGCCGACCTCATCTGCTGAATAGTAACAGGGCAAAGTAAGCGTTTTACATTACTAAATTTTTGAAAATTATCGAAGCGCCTAGACGCGCTGAAAAATTCAGTTTGCTTGTGGTATATGATTCTGTGTAGCGAAATAGGAAGTCCACACAATAAATAATTTTTTAAGGAACAACCAACACCAAACTGTTTCTGTTTCCTAGAGCAGTTAGAAACCAAATGTGGGAAAACCAAATGTGGGAATGTCTATTATTCCCTTGCTCAAAATATTACAAATTAGAGATTTAACGAGAACCATGCCAGTATTCACAGATAGTAAACCAGGCGACGCAATCCACCATAAATTCTGCTTAACATTAAACTTATGTGGAGGCAATAAGACATATTTTCATTAAAAAGAAGGTTTAGTTGTTTTTGCTGGTATTGTCGTACCCTACTATTGAAAAGAACACCAAAATTTTTTACTCGGTCAGAATAAGGAATAGCAAGGTTGTATAGTGTAACAAGGAGGGAAATACGAAGAGTCTCTTGCACAACGACGGAAGGCAATGCATTGTGATTTTTGGGGGTTAAGCAGCAAACCATTTATACTCGTCCAGTCTGAAATATTTCGCATGTTCGAGTTCAAGCGGTCCTCCATAAACCCAAAAGGTTTGTCAAGATACACCTGCATATCGTCAGCGTATATATGAATTTTATTCGGGAAATCATCAACATACAAACTTGAAAACATAGGACCAGGAACCGTAGCCTACAAGGGGGCAGGATTCCAGATGTGCAACCTTTCACTCAGGTCTGGTCATATGGGGGGTGCAGCGGGTGCAAAGCACCTGGGCCCTAGGTTGTATAGGCGCCACTGAAGATCGAAAAAACAGAAAAAAGAACGAAAAAGGAAAAACAGTCAGTCTTTGAGAAGCAGTAGAACTCTCATATTCAGATAAGAATCAAGTGAGCAATCTATAACGGTGTATATTATAGATGGAACTCATACAATCGTTAAAGGCAATTATTATGCGGTTCCGTAGAATATAAAATGTGGCAGAAAGTTTTAGTTTCAATTCCAGAGAGTGTAGGTTACCTGAAAGCCGCGGTTGTCGAAGCCCACCGTAGATTCTTTGTAATGAATAATTTACATATTCGCAGCATCCCATTTTTCCATTAAAAATAATACCCAAGCTCTTCAACTTTGTTACCCAGGATAATATTTGGCCATCTTAATAAAAATTTGGAAGAACAGATGCGCTAAGATCACCCTTGACAAATATAGGCAAGTTGATTTTGATGGATTTAGCAAAAGTCGATTATTTTCTCCCATAAGGACATGTTCATTAGATTGTTATTGACTCTGGAAACAGTCATCCAATATTTCTATAGGTCTAGAAAGGTCTCATTTGCATAGAGGTGAATAAGCAAAACAGTAAACCCTGAGGAACGCCTCTTAAGATGCTGATCAAATTAGATCTAACATGACCAACCATTACCCGCTGTGATGGATCGAATGGGAATTCCTTGATAATTTTTATGGCAGAGCAAAAGCAATAAATCTTTCGTAATTTTGAAGCAGAAGATCAGGACTGACAGAGTCGAAAGCTTTTGTGAAGTCAAGTAAAGTCAGCTTTCGTGACAACAAATTGAGTCGAATATTTACGGAAAACATTTAATAAGTGTTTAATAATGTCTCACAGACATGGTCAGAGTGAAAATCAGGCTGCCATTCTGACAGATATTTATTCTCAAAAATTTTTATCGAATTTTATCGAATTGTATCAAGAAGGCATTGTTAAAAATTCCGATTTTTCTAGTGTTATCAATGATATGGCAACGAAAAGGTCACATATTAAAACTTTTTATTTTCTTTATTATTATTACCCTCTTTTAGTGAAAAGATATCATGTTTTTTTTATCGTTGAGAAATTTTTGGGGCCCCATAATCATTTTCACCCGCTGAAATCGCTTGAGTAGAAAATTTTCAATTAGAGAAATTTCTGTTCAATGGAAATGGAAGTTGACAGCTAATTTATAAAGTAATTATGGTTGATGATTAACACACACATACACAAACGTGGTTTCTATCTAAAGCCCCTGTGAATGTCAGATGTAATGTTCAAGAGAGCTGTTTCAGAAAGTGTGACACTTCTTGAAACCCGGCCGATAAGGTCCCAGAAGATTGTTGCATGTTAATCATCAGTTGTGCTGACCTAACCAGCGTTTCCTGTTAATATAATATATATTACAAAAATATTGAAAAGTGTTTCATTTGAGAAAAATTAGAAAGTAGAGATTTCAATAAGGATAATCAGACGAAGTGACACAAAACAACAATTGACTACTGCCGGCTATTAGATAATATCGCTATCATCGTAAAAGTGGATGAAGTTGTGATTCTGTTATAGAAAGTACCAATAGGTTTTTTTTTAAATAAAGATATTTTCTTAATTCAGCATTGAATATTATTTCATAGCATTCCAGAGAAAATTAAATATCTAACAGTGCAATTAATTTCTAATTACGTTCATATTGGTCTGAATCTCAAATTTCAGACTTAAGAATAACTGACACAATAGCAGATACATTTATAAGAAACTATCTTGGCTAACTATTAACGCCTAAATTTGAAAGAGAATTTTCCTGAATTGGTTTGTTGCTCCTCCATAAAGAGGCACTTTTATTCCCCTCTTATACACGTTAAACATCCTGGACTTCTCTTTCGAAACATATTTTTCCTAGAAGGGATGAAAATGTTGCTTTGAATACGTCCTATTTACCCTTTTTTGTATCTGCTATGTATCTTGCTTTTTAGTAGCTTGGAGATTAATTTTACAGAGGAGATTTATCTTGTAAGTGTTTCTAAGACGCAAAAAGTTATTATCCGAGCAAAACATGGTCGTGTTAGCCGTGTAGGTAACATGATATGAAGAAATTAACTAACATAGTGACAGAACAGCTCTAATGTAAACAAATAATTCATCGAAAGTAGGTATTTCATATGGTACAGGCAAGCACAAAGTATTCTTTAGAAGATCCTTGTGAAACAATTGTTGCCAATAAGTTATGCTCGCATATAGCTCAAGTGTCGAATATGTGTAGGGGGGTTTCGCTCAGTTTGAGTTACTGTACTAAAATGCATTAAAAACAGAAGCGCATTTTCCTCAAGCTTGTTTAAGGCTATAAATCAATGTTTTGTAATAAATCATTGTTTCTCAACTTTGTGCAGCTCGGATGTAATCTTCCTTCCGTTAAAAATACATTCATATTCTAAATTTGAGAGTTTGTCAATTAAGCAATACAGAGTCAAGGAAAAAACAAGCTATTAAAAAGATGTGAAACCAGCTTTGCCAATCTGCCATAATAATAAAATGTGTGAATACATTACTCAAAGTATTTGTCTGCGATAGCTAAAATTTGTCGCCACTTTTTTATCGAAAATTAAATAACAGAAGGCTCGATGTTTTGAACTAATCCATTTAGCAACTCTTTTTTCCACTTAGCCGTAATTAGTGTAGGTTTCATAGATTTGAACAAAAGGGAATCAGATGGGGCCAGGTCTGGAAAATACGCTGGATGCAGGAGAATATCCTATTCGGAATCTATCAATACCTCTTTAACAGCAACATAAATCCAAGCTTTCCGCAGATCCTAGTGGTAATTTATAGATTAAATTATTATTCAGACGCTGTAATTGTTGCCAGGATTCCTGATTGTTACAGGGATTCCTGATTCGTTTGGTTTCAGCAACTCATAATAGACCACGCCCTCCATGTTGCACTAAATACAGAGCAAAGATTCGAGGTCATGGATAGTTTTGCTTTGTAGTCGATGCAGATGGTCGGCCAGTATCAACAGATGAATTTTTCATTGGCGGTCAATACAAGCCACAGGAAGCATTTTCTTGTTTGCCTTATAATCAAAAAAACAATAAACAATTACCGTTAGTTGCAGTCATCTCTTTTAGGTTGAGGATGTCCTCCAGCTACAACGTCCAACCCTGACAAGATGCTAGCGGATGCACGGAGGAGCCCTCATTCTCGAAAAGATCCCACTACCGATTTCGTCATAATGGGAAGCAAGAACCCACTATCCTACAGAAACTATTCCCAGGAAACCCAGGTCTCACCTAGTTGTCTCTATGAGGAGAGAGCGACAGTACGTGCTTGTGCGGCTGACCCTCCGGTTCGAGGTTATGGTGTGGGTTAGAAAAGCATCTGTCTGTTATTCTCCGCCCATACAGAAAAGATAGTATGCCACAAGCGTGGTAGAGAGAGGAAGCAGGAGTCCTAAAGCATGAGGTAAAAAGAGAAAAGGAAGAGAAGGAAAGAAGAAAGAAAACCCTAGAACCTGACTGGAAGTCTTGAAGAAAACCGTAAGAGGAAGACGGGTCCATCCTGCGATAACTTGCAGCGGAGCCCGGGATTGTGGTTCTCTTTATGACGGTCTACTTCATCCTCTCTATTAATTCCGGAAAACCAACGCTTGTTTCCAAGCATCCCTAAATAATCTTAGGGTGGCAGAGAGTGTGGAGGGTTTTAAAGGAAAGGCCTGGTTTATTTCATGTTTACTTCATTTTAAGAATGTCCAAGAATTTGGACTGAACGTTACTCCGGTTTTCACACACATGTTCCGATTTAACTGTGCAGTTTTGGACTACATAAACTGAATAAACTGGATAAACTGAACGTGAGTAGGGCCCCTAAGCAAATTAATTGGAACAAGTTAAGAAGACTTGGATTCCCCCAAGTACTTCCCTATATAAGTATTTTGACAGAAATAAGAAAAAGAGTATAGACAAAATTTAACTGTAAAAGAATAGAGGTGTTTTAAAGACTGATTACCTACATATATGTATACATTCCAGTCCTCGTAGAAGCTATCCAACTAAAAATATTTTGAAAAAAGAGATCATATCTGAATTTCTTTTTTTTTCTGTCGGAGTTGTGGAAGTGCACCCGTTACCTCCTGAAGCCTAGATATTTTGTAGGAAGAAAAACACATTGATGAAACAAAAGGAAAGCGATATATATATATATATACAGGGGGTTTTGTAAATAACTGCACTACTATATGTCATTGTGTAGATTGTGATGTTGCGATAAAAAACTTGCATGGACACTACTGACAGGTAGAGCTTCGTTTGGAAGAGAGAGGGGGTTAAATCTGGCTGCCTTTTCCATCCCGTAGCATGTTTAATATACATCCTAAAGAAGTAAATAAAAAGTTACAACATGTAATATGAACCCCGCGTTTAGGATAAATTAAAAAGTTCAGCTTTTATTCTCTGTCACAAAGTTACATTTGAGAAAATTACTTGACAAAGGGTTGAACCTAGGTCTGGATATGATGGTATCAAATTAAAGGTGGCATTCCGAGCAATCTAAATCTGATAACAAAAACATACCATTCTATAAGATTTTGGCGAGAAATTTAGTGAAATTTGAAATTAAAAAAAAACAATCCGGTTCAGGGTGACTGTGGCAAGTTATGCTGCATGAAGAATTGTGTAAGTGCAATGGGGCAAAATAACGCATGGGGCTTGTCACATGTTTTGAATTTTTGTTTTGTCGGGTGAATTTTGCTTTGGCACTAGAATCAAGGAAGCTACCATGACAACAATATTGATATTCACGTATAGTGATTTTATTTCATCTAAAGTTAATAAGCGTCCTGAGGGACCCTGTGGTTGGTTTCTTTAACAAGAACAATTAAGCAGCAAATATCGAAAGAATGTCTTAAGGATCAACTGGCGGATCTTGGTCTTGGTTCTTCATCTGAATTGTACAGGTATCGTGGACCACAGGTAAAAAACAAATTTCTGTTAGGAAATGTTATGTACACTTTATAACGACTTTTTCTCAAAAGTGAATTTTTCAAATCGGCAGGAAACATAAATTCAACAGATCTTCATTAATGCCTTCGAAATTTTAATTGTTACCTGAAAATTATTTTATTTACGGAAGTACGTACGAATTTTGCAATTTGTTGTAAACGTTTTTGTTATAAACAATTTTACACGTAATATTTTACTAAAATGTTTACTAATTTTTACACAAGACCGTGCTTTGAGAAGAAACACAGCGAACTGAACTACTACGGGGAGCGCTACAGTAGATAGATAAATCCGAGCTGGAGCCCACGGAGGCTGTTGAAAGACGTTTTAGTTTATAGTCCAATTTGAGAGTCTGAGCTTTTTCCGTAAATTTGATTTCTCTTCCTTGCGAGTTTAGTTTTTAATACCTGTAGATGTAGGGTACTATAGTTTTGAGCAAACGTTGGTAACGCATAAAATATTCATGATATACAGAATAAAAGGAGAAAAAAATCATTTAAAAGATGTCCGTCTGTCTGTCTGCCTGCCTGTCTGTCTGCCCGTCTGTCTGTCCGCGAATTATCTCGAGAACACCTTAAGCTAAAGACTTAAAATTCGGTACAAAGATACCTTATTAAATTTGAAAAACCCAAGTTCGAAAATGGGCCAATTTTACCAACCCCTTCATACAAAACCTTTAGTCATACAAAACCTTCAACTATATCAAATAAAAAATCGATATTTTCCCTCTAAAATGAGAATGCTTCCAAGTAGATAAATAAAACTCGACACACAAGTACCTACCTTAGTAAGACCTAAATATCCTGGCAGAAAATGAATCAAATCGGACAAAACCTTTTCTTTCTAATTTAAATGAGAACTTTCAGATTTTAGCAGTATAAATTTGGGGAACAATGAAATGTCCTCAAAAGCACGACAATTCAATTCATCAAAAAGTAGATTTTTTTAGAGGGCTGTTAAAGCAAAAAATGAAAAAAAACATGTACAAAAATTCATCATTCA
>QYTT01079160.1:0-13496 GCA_006980735.1 Dasypogon diadema | reverse complement strand
AACTTTGCGAGAATAGTGAGCACTACTTTGATGATAAAGATATTATGGCGTTTTCAAGAAATTTATGCCCGTAAGAATGAAAACCAGCATTCTTCAAGAGAACTTATTTAGCCGGAAAGGGCCAGGGGATGTATGGAAGGGACCCCCTGCGATTTACACCCTGATGACCTAAATTATTATTTCTCTAGTTCCTCCCCCCTTGCTTCATTGCTGCAGCCTGTGGGAATCAATTAAGTCCTGACTGAACCTTAGTTGCTATGGTTTCAGTTTCCGAGCAGTCTCGCGAGAGGAAGTCCTTAGGGCGTTCTCATAAATTAAATCGGAGGCTACACCGGTTCCAATGATATCTCCCCAAAATTTTCCAAAATGTTATTGCCAATAATTCTCGAGAGCATTGTTTATAATTTTAATTCTTGCCTTGCTGCCTTTGGCGAAGTCATCTTCTCTGCTTTCCTTTATAACCGTTGGCAACAGGTTTGGAGGATTAGTGATAGGAGGCCGTCCTAGCTAAGTAAATCTAGAGGCGTTCCGCAAGGTTCTATACTTGGTCCCCTCCTGTTCTGTTTATTTATAAATGACCTTACTGACGTTATCGAGAATGTGAGTATCCACATGTACGTGGATGACGTCCAGATTTACCTATCCATACCTGGGAAAAATGGGTAGATACATAGATACCATACAATAAATGGGAAATGGATGAGAAACAGTCTCAGTTACCGTACGAAGTTCACTTAGAAATGTGAGAATATTATTATCGGAGAAGACTTCAGCGTTGATGTCCTTCGGTGTGACATTCACTTTACGTATTTTGTTTCTATATTACAGTCCCTGACACAGTTCAAACTCTTAAGAAACCTTACACTATAGGAACTTCCAATCGCACACTACTTGCACTAGGTAAAGCCATCATTTTTGTGCTCTTTTCTAGGATGCTTCCTAAACAAGAAGATCTGTATGGAAGCCTCTGCCAGATTGTGTTTAGTAGAGGATGGCTCTGTACTCCTTGAGCACAGCAATTTTAAGAAGATGGGTAGTTTTCTCCAAAAATTCGTATCCAGCTTTTTGTGTTCAGATTCGTAGGATTCTTCACAGCCTGATGTTGGTTTTTCGAGTATTTCTCAAGGGATCCGTTGCATGTCCTTTGTTGTGCTCAGGATTGAACCTTGTAAATAGGTTTGCGCTAATTTTTTCAGTTATTTATCCCCAATATCCACTAAAAGCGATCGAGAAAACAGCTATGTTTCATTAGCTTCTAAAGTGCGTACATAGTTCAAGTTTCAAGATTCGACCAGAAGTATCGAGATGATCTAGTTCAGCTCATCTTCCAAGAAAAATTTCTAATTGGCTTCCACTCTCCGACGTCATTAGGAAAATCTGACTGGATCAACCCATTCCTCTTACACTTCACGCAATTCTAGCCAATTGCAGCACAAGGAGGCGAAAATCAACCGCCACAAACGAAACCCAAGAGCTATGGAGAGCATAGACATTCCAACCAACCTTTCAAATGCAATAGAAAATCCACGACTGTCCAATAGGAAAAAAAAATTCACCAGCAGAGTTTGCAAACTTCCCACAATTTGTCATGTTACCGAAATCCACTTTTCCCTCCGTCAACTTTCTGCAAGGGAAAATGTTCAAAGCAGACAGCTCCACAGCCCCACCTGACATAGGCATCATAGACACATTACACAGGCGATCAAAACGAAGGGAATAACCACCCCCAGCACTCCCATTTCACTCCTTGAAATGTCTGCACTTAAAAATTGTTGCGTGGCCAAAAATTCAAACCAGGTGGAAAGGAATGGAAAGGAAAGGAATCATCGCTGACACCACTATCACAAATCCGGCAGCATCCTAGTTTTTGGTGGAGGATGTGTGTGCGCGTTTATCTGCAGACAAAGGAAGGAAATATTTCAAAGGCAACCCGACTAATTACTCTGTGGGCCTCCGCAAACTGCCCTCTTACATCACTCGCCTTAATAAACTAGGCACCGAGGCTTGACGAACAAAAAGCCCAGAACAAAAGGGCTAATGTGGTGTCGGCAGGAATTAGAGACTATATCACGGCATTCAGTGGAGCTGATCTGTCAGCCTTGCGCCAGCATGCAGCAGGAGTCAGTCGTCAGTGGAGCAAATGGTTCCTCCCGGTTATATAACTGTCGAAGTGTGTCGGGGAGGATGGCAGGAGCATTCCGCAATTACCAAGCACAAAACTCATTACGGATTAAATCAATTCCAGGCACTCGACTCCTTAAGCCCGAAAGTCAGAGGCGAGTAAACAAAACTGCGATTGGGGATGGCCTCCCAAGGTAGCAAGTGGCAAGGCAAATTGTTTGGATGGGGGGCGCCCGTGCTAGTGACGAAAACGTTCACAGCAACTTACGTCACAGGAAACGTCATACGCACCAGCCGGGCGGCGAGGGCATGGTAGCAAAGGAAGATTTCGGGGCAACTGAAAGAGGTCGAGACGGACGGGATTGGGGTGCTTGGAAAGGGGAGCGCAGTCGCAGACTCCAAGAGGAAAATGTCAAACACGGCTTAGGCAGCAAGCGATGCCGTGATAATTTTCGACCCTTCCGACGCAAAATATCTGCTTACCTCGAGATAAACTTCGCTGTCCGGGTTGAAGGTGTCATTAACCTGTCGAAAGCTGATGTTCACGTGAGGGATGGAGTGCAGGATCCTGACGAGGATGCTGGGTTGGTCCATCATTGCGGCGGCGACAGCGATAGCACTACCGCCACCGACCAGCTAAATACAACGGCGAATACGACGGTCTCTGGCGAAAAAACCACCCCACCGAAAATCTGGTATCCCGCTCAATTGCGTTGTTCTTAATGTTCTGTTTGGGATCGGTTGCGCGTTCCGCCAGTCCTTTGGGATGCGGATCACGTAGTCCGGTTAAAACTAAGCAATTCCCCCAAAAACTATGCACGTAATCACATTAAATCAGAATTTTTCCATCAATTTTGTGGTGGCCTTCAAGGACCGAAAACACGAATTGAAAACATATCCCAGCACTGAACACTACTTCCCTGGGGCTCCTCACAATTTTTTTTTATCACTTTCCTAACATAGACTTCCTGGGAAGATTTTACTTTCTTCAACCACCCCGTCGAATTAGAACACAAATACACAAAGCCACAGCACTGGCCCTAAAACACACCCACAACACACAACATAACGCACTTCTGTTACACACGGAATTTCTGTGCCTTCCCGGAGGTGCACGGAAGATGTTTACAAATTTTCACAAATTTTTCACGTTCGCGTTGAAATTTCTGCTGCGATTTCAATGCAAATACAAGGCTGACTTTATAGAAAACACTTCATTTATAATTTTTCCACAATTTCCATAATTTATCCGCGATTAAAGTACCAATGGTTCGACGAGCAAGCTAGCTACCCCGAAGTGCGGCCAAAAGTGACACAAAAGTGACGGCAAGGCAAGCAACGTAATAACAAAAATGATTAAAGCTCGCATTTGTAAATAATAATAGCTTTTGCCTAACCTTTCAACCACCTAAACACTTCAATTACATCTAATTTCATAACCTTTGGCCGAAAAGCAAAGTAAATAATAGAAAGCTCCCACAGCTTTTACCTAAGCTTTCAACCTAAACCTGTCATTTACAAATGACTACTATTTTCAAACCTTACAACGGGTTTTAGTACGATTTAGTACATGTTTTAGAACAATTTCAAAATTAGTACACTCACACATTGACGCACGCACCATTGACAAACAGGTTGGGATCTTAAATATTAAATACATAAACCTTATCGGAAGTTCCTGGAAGTTCTCAACTACAGTCGCGGTCAAAAAGTGTATACATTTTTTGTAAACAGTAACAGATGTAAAAATTGTGAAAGTAACTTTTTCCTTTAGTGTTCCATTAAAAAATCAGGGGCAAATCTAAGTAATCTGCTGCACCGGAAAGATAGAGGTAAGCTCGAATACTCGGGTTAAAACCAGAGGTCAAAGTGGGCTGCTCTTGCCAGGCTACGAAATCAGCGAACTGAGAGGCTAGTGATCGGCTTTCGCTGGGCAGCAGCGGTCCCATTTGTTGGTAACTCTTCCGCCGAAATTCGGTTCCTCGAAGAAAGTAGTTAAACTTCAAGGTAAGAGGGGAGGCGACCGGGAAACACATCAGCAAAGATGCTAAAGGCAAGAGGAAAGCAGGACATTTTGGAAG
The DNA here is from genome assembly GCA_006980735.1 of Dasypogon diadema. Lineage (NCBI taxonomy): Eukaryota > Metazoa > Arthropoda > Insecta > Diptera > Asilidae > Dasypogon > Dasypogon diadema. Next base: position 9,294 of record QYTT01079160.1, on the reverse strand, counting down.
GTTTTAGAAACCAGAAATAGAAGAAGAGAAGTTAGTACGCCCACGAATGTGGCTATATAGCGCAAAAACCAACTCTTAAGAGAAGCCTTGAAGGATCCAAGATTTTGTCGGTCGTCTCTACCCTGATTTATGAGAGAAAGGAAATAATTCGTAACAACATTATGGAATAGATCGTTGTTTGAGGCCGCTTGACTCGTCTTCCTTCGCCTCACTCTTCTCTTTTCAGCTATCTGGGTCGAACGAAGGTCAACCCAACTGCATAACAGGGACACCCCCAGAAGCTAGTCGTAAGGATACCAATGAGTGGATGGGCTGCTCCACACTTCTCACAACTATGCGGGTAGGAGAACGTCGTCCCGCCACCATAACTTCCCTTCTTCTTTATATGTATCCCCCTCCCACTTCTTACTCCTCATTTTATTTCCTTTTCCTCCCCTACATCCTTCCCTTTTAGACACGGAGTCTATTTTTTGATTATGCGAGGGGATGGCGACTTTTTCGCCTTTTCGAACGTCTCTGGGATTAGAAAACACCTGGGATGACTAGGTCGGTACTGGAATTTCAGGGGGCAACTCTCACGTGGGTTCAGGCATGAATTCTCATCTCTCATTAGGCCGAGATCCATGTTAGATCCACCTGGAAGTGAGGATTTTCTATGTTTCCACAAAAACAACCATCTCTCATTAGGGCTGAGGGTGGATTCTGGAAGGTGCTCTCTGTGGAATCACTTGAATTGTCTCAGTCTAGAGCATGAGGCTCGCTTGAGATTCTTGGGCCTGGATGAGACCAGCACAGGGAGATACAATACATACCCACCCATAACAAAGAGGCATAGAGAGGCCGAAGGGTTGGATGACATGGAAAGAGACTTTAGCTTTTGATCGGAGTACAAGGGAGTAGACGGGTAAAGTGGTTGGGACGTGTTGACTTGGGGTCCTCCTCTCTAGCATCCCAGTGCGCTAGCGCCTGGCGCACGTCAGAAGTAAAGTAAATCGACATCCATGCAGCTATAGATGAAAACTTCGATGTTCTAACTTTTCTTAGAGCCTGGGACCCTTACCTACCTGATTGATACTAAATTTTCTGGGTGATGGTCCTTTTTTATTTTTTACATACTATAAAATATTTAAAAATTTGTGCAGTACCGTAAGCAATAATTACAGAAACTTAAATTTCTGGGAAGGCACTTCCAATAAGATTCTTCCCGCGATACCTAAACGTATAGGTCTGAATTGTAAATGTACTTCCACCGATAGAAATGGGACAGTCCCTATCTGGACGCAATTGGAAGCAAATTGTGTACAAAGCCATCTCCAGTTCAGGTGAAGTTCCAATAAACATGGAATTAACTGGCTTCTCTATGCCATTGAAATTGAAACGGAATTTAATCACAGCACCTTTCTGTAAAATTTCATTTGAACTCAAGTGGTGGTCATCAGTCAGAGAGAGATTCTACTTACATTTCCCAGGTCGAGTTTCTTAATGTATCCTTTGTAGTCGATGTGACCCAGTTGTTCCTCTTCAAAGTAGTAGACCCAGTTATGCAGTCCCGTGATGGTACCATTCTTAACTTCTGAAAGGAATACATGTTCGAAGGCGGAACTGCCTATACGACCCCCACCACGTGAATACATAGTGAACCAAATTGTTTTCAGTAGATCTCGATGTGTTTTCGGATCTGGCGTGACTATTCCTGGTGAATTCGAAAGAAAATGAATGATGAGTCTGTCCTGAGGCTGCTTACAGCTTTACCCTTATTTTGAAGGAAGAGCATCGCCTGGCGCATGACCGTAGTGGCTAAGACAGCGTCCAGCAGCTCGTTTTCCTCCTTCCGCTCCAAAGGAGTTACGTATTCATTTACGGTGGTATCGAGTTCGTAATTGTTGAAAAGTGGTCGCATCTTAGCAACGGTGGGTGATTGTAAGGCTTCCTCGTTGATTTGCAACAATCTTAAGGCAATTCAAAGGGAGTTACTTCTGGCACATAATTACTGACGGAAAAACTTACGGATTCGGAGCCTCATCTGTCCGGTCTGAGGAGCGCGTCTTTCCCTGATAGTTGACGGTGATGTGACGGTTCTGATTGTTAACGTCCTTCGTGAAAAGAGTCTCCGTTAGCGTGGTGATTTCCTCGTCAGTGGCCAGTTCAGTGGTTTTTGCTGTTGTACTCTGTACCTGTAGATGTACGCTCATAAATTATGCGGATTAATTAATTCAAATTAATTTACTCTTCCGGACGATGGCTGCCGGGGGATAAAGCTAACACCTGTTGGATTCGAGGGGTTAGCATTCGGCTGGCGTTGTGGTGATGCCGGGTTACTAGTCTGGCGGGTGGGTGACGGTGGTCTACCAGGAACTGGAAGCGCAGGGAACTCTTTATCGTTTCGCTGTGGATTTATATTTGGGTTTGAATTAACGAAGTCGCGTTGTCCTGAGGATGGTTGCGGAGTACTTGCCCAGGGACCTGTTGCACCCATAGATGATGACCTTGGGGACGTATTGACAAAGTCTCTTCGACCGTTAGAAGGCTGTGTTGGATTCGTTGCGATACGTGTACTAGTTGAATGTGGGGATGGAGTATTATTTGCACCTGGCCCTATATTAGTGTTTACATAGTCTCTTCTCGGCGGTTGAGAGATTCGTTGACCATTAACTGATGGTGTCGTCCCTGTGGGTGAAACAGGCGAACCTGTGGGTCTCGGATTAGGATTAACAAAGTCTCTGTTCCCTGAGCCTTGTGGGTAAGTACCAATAGTTGAACCTGTGGGAGTAGGAAATGAGGATATGCCTTGCCTTGATGGCACGTTCATTGGTGGTTGTGATGGTTGCATTACATTATTTCGAGGTGTTGGTGGTGTTATTCCAGATACAGTGCCTGTAGGCGTCAGTGGTGTCGAACTTGGTACTAAATTGCCGGGTTTAGCATTAGGGTTTACGAAATCTCTATTTGCCGGTGCTTGTGAGGGATACGTTGCTCCAGATCCTGTTATTCCATGAATAGGTGAAAATGGTGTTACTGGTAAAGGTAACGTAGGACTTCCTGGTCGAGTGTTTGTGTTAACAAAATCTCTGTTCGCTAAGCCTCCAGATGATGGAGAAGGTGATTGTTGTGGAGGTCTTGGACTGGACACCGTATTTGATTGAGATTGTGAAGACCCAACAGATCCACTTAATTGAACTGTCGAAGGAGTTGTTGATGTTGTAGTGGTGGTAGTTTCTCCTTTAAACCATTTCTTTATGCCTTTGAAAAATGATGATTTTTTGGTTGTAGTTGTTGATGGTTGTGGCGTTACTGGGGGAAGTACTTCTTGGCCATAAGAAAGTTCATACAGATTTTGAGCCTCTGTAATTATAAAATTCTTAATATTATTATTAGTTTTATGGTTTATATTTAGGTTTATGGTTTAGCTAACATTTCTGTGAGTGTCATCAGAAATGGACTATAATGGTGGGCATGACTGCATTTTCATAAGAGCGGTTTACGGAAACCTTTTTAAATAGTAGGCAAACACTAGACGCTTAGACCTAGCGCATCTATTTTCAACTCATAAGAGAGGTCCTATGTTTTTTCCATATAAGATGAATTGGTCATTTCAAACCAGGAGAAAAGTGCTTCCTAATAAAAGTACGAGCCGAGAAAGGAAAACAGGAATGAGCGTAGAATTCAAATATATTGACAGTAAGAGCTGAAGTCCTAAGAAGTCCTAAGAATACAGCTTTTACAAATTGCGATCGTACAGAAAGTGAAAGCAGCAAGGAGGACGTCTACTGCCGCCTAAATGTTCCATGTTTCAGAGCTGATTTACAATGATATTGTGTATGATGATGTATATTGATGAACTAACACGGAAAATATGCGGATTATAACACAGTAGCACCAAGCATAAGAAATATAAAAAGACTGGGGATTAATACAGAACTCTGCGGTACACCATTAACGGCAGCATTGAGAAAGGATACCCCATACTCCCAATTTCCATGAGAAGAGAAGGAGCAAGGAAAAATATTAGAAGCTTGACTAAAAACACAGGGTGTCAGATATTGTGGATGGCCTTTCAAAGTACGAATCGCAACCTTTCCAGCCTCGCCAAAATTACGGAGATAGTGATGTCAGACTCCAAGAGAGACTAAAAACCTTTGCTGCCTCCAGGAAATGTTAACGTCCTTCTTCTAATATTCTGATCGAATTGGAACACTTGAAACCGCAGAAAAGATGGTTATTTGGTTTTCGCAACCTTTTACAGTCCTCTGTACACGAAAAGGTGTAATCTGTGTTAGTTGTTGTTCATAGTTTTCAAAAATGTATTCCTTTATTTGAAAAAGAAGTAATAAAAAAATTAGCAAAATTCCCTCAATTCGGTAAAATTCGATTGTTCACTACATACTGTAAATTTCTCAGAATTTTAATTTATGCATTTATAAACAAAGTGAAAATCAACTGGAGTGAATTTGTGGGAATGTAATCTCACCATTCGCTTCAAAACACTGAAATATTAACGCGCTCATTAAAAACGAACAAAGATAACACTGAATTAGTTTATTTCACTACATTAAAAAAAAGAAGCAAAAAGAAAACAAGTTGAATATTAATTCGTTGCAATTGTTACGGAGTCGTAGATAAAAAGAAAAAGAAATTATGATGTTGCCAAAGAAATGGCCAGAAGCTTACCTGAGACTTGACACTGATTGAATACCACGTACAGAGAAATTCCCAGGTAGAGGACAAATTTAAGTTTCAAAGACATATTTCCCAGCCTCCATGAAATTCAACAATTCGTATTTAAGTCGATTGAGTTTTGAATTGCAAAAGAGTATTCACTAGAACTCACTTTTAAAATACTTTAATCACTTTTAATTGCTCTGATCGATCTCTAGTGGGTTGGAACCACGACAAAACTGAAGATCAGTGGTGATGGCTGTTGGATGATTCAGCTGAGAGCGAACAAGTTTTCAGTACCGCGAGCATAAGCCGTTTGCTGAGCACGTGGCCACTGAATAGACAGTGATATGAAGAGGGCTGAGGGAATGCAAGAAGTTGATCTTGAAATTTTCGGATCTAATCTTGGATAAGTATTGATGGATAATTTGATCAATGCCTTCCGGTTACATTCTACAAAAACACACTGAATTTGTTTTTGATAAGGAGCATTATATAATAACACATATATACGAAGTTTACATGGAATTGGAACTGGACAATTTTTGCGACTCCTATGTGTTATCGTAATTGGGGATCAAAGGGTCAATTCAGCATTCGTAAGTGAGCTCATTGCCTCATGTAAACAAAATGAGTTCAAGTGAAGAAATGTCTTCAGACGAGCGTATTACCAGTAGTTATTTGAGATTTTTGAATTTCAGTTAATTATGAGACGGTTGAACTGATTTAAACGAGGGTTTTCACATGGAAATGGTAACACAAACTGATGTATATACTGCTCTGAAGTCTGCAAAATCGAATGCAATTGGACTTGACCATGATACACTCCAAGTTTATTGCAATTCTTACTCTACCTTACACAACTTTTTTACACTGCACTAATAACTTCTACCTTCCTTTCTGTTTGGAAATTTTCTGAAGTGGTTCCTATTCCCTAAGCAATCTTTTCCATTCTTTCATTCTTATCTAAAGTTTTCGAAAACCGAATATATTCTAATTTGTAACTTTCTTGACGAGAATAACCTGTTATCACCATACCAGTCCGGACTTAGGCCTATACACAGTTGTACTACAGCACTATTAAAAATCTCCGATGACGATATGTTAAATGTGCCTGTTCTTCTGGATTTCTCAAAAGCATTTGACAGAATTGATCACAACCTTCTGCTATTGAAGCTCACAAATCGATTTAGGTAAAAGGTTTTCGCCTGTAAAAAGTTTTCTGCGGTTAATCATCTGACTTTCTTCAATACATTTTGTGGGGTCCCACAAGGTTCCATCTTCGGTCCCTTGCTATTCTCAATGTTTATAAATTCAACGCAAATCATGCTATTAAGGCAGCCTTAAATTAAACTACATTACATCTAATAGTAGCAATTTTTTTTTGGTAATACTGTTGTCTCGTTTTCCTGTAATGGAACAACAATTTTTCATCCAGTCCATTAGACTCTGGAACGCCCTTCTGCTGCAGGATAGACGCACCAATGGCAAGTGAGACTTTTCAGACGTGGTTTTTAAGCATTTTGTCCAGGCGTTTTTTGGAGGGAAATTTTAAAAGTTGTCGGATTCGATCGTGGAGGGGCGCAAACGAAAGAGGCCGCACTGCCAAGTATGTCAACGAAATTTGGGCGAAAAAGACAACGATTTCGCGTAGATACAACTGTTTGATCGAGGATGCCCCTACGAGTATGCAATTATGGTTGAAGAAAAATGGATAATATAGGTCCTTCATTCATTCTAACATTTAAAAAATACACAGGGGTTGAAGAAATACAAACAAATGTCTATGATTACACCAAGAAAAACTTATTTTTATTCAGAACATTGTTTTTACATATGGGTCACCAATAAATTGTTTCTGATAATTTTTTACATCAACATTTCTTTGTCAATAAAATCTTTTTGTTCTTTACAGCGTTTAGACTCTAACAAAATATCAGTTCTTTTTGCTACCTATGTATGTATGACAGGTTTTGTTACTATTTACAAAACAATTATTGTGAAACATTCTGTTCAGGTAAAGTTTAATGTAATGTGACTCAGTGGTTTTTAAGAGTTGGTCCATAAAATTGTCTCTTAATTAGAAATTTGGTTACATTAAGTAATTTTATTTTCTATTATTTATTTATTGATTGTTTGGGTACGAGTCTAGATTCTCAATTTTCGGCATTGTGGTAGTGCGAGCTCTCTCAGTTACAGTAAAAATTGACAGACAGTTAAAAGTGGTTAATTTAATTTTATATTTCCTGATTCTAAAATGTTTTTTTTTCTATATTAGTAGTGATTACTTGTTGCTCTTTTAAATGCATATAATTCTTTTCATTTTGATAATAAGTCTATGGAAATGAGTATATACAAAGTTTTTATAATTTTCATTTTCCTTTTTTTTCATTTTCATCTTCAAAGAATTTTTAACTATCGCTGTTTTTTTTCTTTTCTAATCTTTACAAACAATTATTAGGCTGAGCATTCTTTGGAAAAATCATGATAAATACAAATCGAAATGGTCGTTTATGATAAGGATTAAGCTCCGATATGTACACAATTTTTAAGTATCTTATAAGCACGTTTCGATTATCTCATAGATATCAGTTAACTTCTAGGTTTTCGTTCTTTTCTTTTTTTTTTTCCAAATACATCATAAGACGAGAGTTGTTTAAGACTGGTTTTAACTAATATTTGTGTAAAATAAAATAAAATAAATAAATAAAAAAATTGAGAAAGAAGTGAACAAATTTGAACTATAAGTTTTTGATTATTTATTTGGGTGTATTTTTTTTTTATTTAAAAATGGGCAAATTCGAGTGTTTCAAATCCAATTTTTTTAGGTAATAAGGTTTTTCTAGGGCGATTTATGCGAATCCCAAAGGTAAAGACAAATAGGCAATCCTCAGGGTGGTATTTTATTACCGATACAATGGATCTTCGTGACAGACAACCTTCTGTGTTTGCTTACGGAGTATATCTATAGAGCCCTTCATTGTAAAGACGATCTTGTCATTCTCCTGTCTCGAGTTTTTGAGAATGAATTGAGTAGTTTGATGAAAAAGGCCATCCAATTGGTTCTTAATTGGGCGAATCGCTTCCATAATTAAGATAAAACTCTCTGATAGTCCTGCCATCTCTTTGTTTCGTTTAATTAAAATTAAATGAGAATGTAAAGAACTCAGGGGTTAGTTATTCTGGATAAAAAATAGAGTGAGGAAGGTCTACATATGAGGGGACTAAATGCAAAATCCGTCAAGCCCATTTTTATAAATTTTCCACTAGAGCAAAAAAATGCATTATAAGATTAAATTTGATCCCATTTACTACTGGAGTTAGCGAGTTTTGTAATAGAGCCCAAATTTTAAGTTTTGCTGCTCAATTTTTGGAGTGAAATGATAAATTTCAACATACATTTTCATGTACATATGTGTATGTAATGTGGATTTGGCAGGTTTTACATTTAGACTACTCATATATATGGCCTTACCAGCGTTACGCAGAGCAGGCTTAGGAAATTACATACAACTGTAAGATCTTTGATATAGTACAACGCCTGTGCTTACCTGGTAAATGGGGAGGGATCAGCTCAACGAGTACACGACAGTCGTTGGAGGTTACCCTCAATACCTAACCGATAGAAATCTACTTGAAAAAGATGGCAGCATCTGCGGATATAATACTGCATCGTAATGATTGTTGAATGCACTATCCCACGGGTCGTTGCGGACCCCAAAACCTGCTTTTGACCTAAACAACGACCTTCTACTCGAGGTTATGATTTCCCCAGAGTTTGAGTTATAGATCCCACCGAGGAAAGATTGGGAAGCTTATTCTGCATTATCTCCGTTGACGCATTTAATCCTATACACGGATGAATCAAAAACTATGGATGGCGTTGAGGTTGATTTCCTCCGCCAGGATCTGGAAGTGCAAATGGCAGTGCGCTTTGAAAAGGATACTATGGTCTTCTAGATGGAGGTCAAGGCTATTCTGGAGGCGGGTAGATGTCTTCAGAACCTGCATCTTTGGGGTCTAGAAATTGCTGCATACACAGCCAGGCAAATATTGAAGTTCTTACGAAATCCTTTTATTACCTTGAAGTTGGTTAAGGACTGAAAATTCGTATTCACAATTTGTACCGAAGCAGAGAATCAGGGGGATTTTCTTAATGATGATACATTCAATAAACAATCTTCAGGAATTCTGATATCAATTCTGGCCGCTTTAGTGATGCCGCCTCTAGAAGATGCGAAGAACAGACAGAAATGATGATGCAGTACATTGTCGTCAAAAAGACACAGATACTTAGGACACCAGTTCCTGGGCTTTATTAAGTCAATTGGATTACTGGACTGTTGACAATACCTGCTCACTTTTTTGGTTGAATGTACGATGTGCCTAATAATGGCCTACGTTCAGAGTGCTGCTCTTTAACGCCGGAGTGCTACAAAGCTCTATTATTTGACCCACTTTCTTTTTTTTCATTCATGGGTTTCTTCGTCTCACTTCAAACCAAATTCATAGTTTTTTCGGCAACAATACCTTTGACTTTCTCGAACCGATGCTGTAGACATTTTAAATTTACACCGTTTAGAGATTTTTAGCCTTCATTTTTTCTTTTCAAAAAGCTGACAAGACTTTTTTGTTATT
>QYTT01079159.1:0-12279 GCA_006980735.1 Dasypogon diadema | reverse complement strand
TTATTTGACTTTTTCGGCTTTATAGCACTTTTTGCAGCTACATATTTAACACATACGTGGATTTCCATGAGACATATATAGTTGTTTCACTAGAAACTGAGTTGTGCACTTGTCCATAGAAATTGATTTCGTTTTATACATTGGTGACACTTGTTTATCATATATGCAAGTTGTCACTTTAATTGCCATTCGTTGTTTGTTCCGGGCAAAATGGATAAAGGAGGGATTTCGAACAAAAAAGGCCACAATATGAACAAAAAACGGTTTTCTGCTGGTTGGAAATAATGAAAACTCTAATAAAAACCAGTACAACAGTTAAAAAATCAGTGCGACAACTGTCGCAGTAGTTTTGCCCGAATTTATGTCCCATGGAAGATGGTTAGTGCATCTACTGCAAGAATAGTGCATCAACTGGTGTCCCATGGAAATCAATAATAGATTTCAACAGGTCGGATTACAATATTGTTAGTTTTATATATATGTCGAGTGGATAATATTAATGGAGTCCTTTATTTTTTTATAAAAATTTACACGACATCATTTTATTTTAAAAACTTATTTTAATTTTTAATTAAATTCATTTTCGTTCCTTTTAAAAACTTTTATTTTAAATCGTTGATTTATTTTTTTTTTAATTAAATTCTTATTTTTAAAGTACATAAAAAATCTTTAACGAAACACTTTCTCTCGCATCACGACAAAATTTATTTCTCTACTTTTTCTGACACCTCAAAAATTTTAAAGTCTGTCAGGGAACGTGTTGATGATCGTTTCTAAATGAATCGCCTTTCTTATGGTCACAGGTCACAGGTCACAAAACTAGTATTCCATGCGTTATTATTAGATATTAATTGCTAAATTGCTTCTTTCCTGGGGGCAATGGGCTATGACACTCAAATTCTTGTCAAGGTGGTCGGAGATATAAGTTCCTGCTTTTACATTATTTAAGTCCTCCAATCACAAAAAAGGAATTTTGGGTATATTTTTTGCCAGAGATCTTCAAGTGGTACTACCTAAACAAACATGCCTTGTTTTGTTTTTTTTTTATTTATACGATAGTCCCAAAGTCCTTGACCTGTGTCTCTTTTTTTCTGACTTGGAACAATTTTCCTATACTGTCGTAAGTATTGTTTTGTACGTTGTCCATTCCCCAGTATTATTACTTTTCTTTTCCTTATTAATAAATTTCCGTGCCCTTTGCTTAAACAGTCGTCCTAACTTCACTATATCAGATTCGATTTCTTAAGGGGTATACTTTATTTTTATTATAAAAGAAAGACTATTTCTATTTGAATTGGCTTTATTTGAAAAAAGTCACGTAGGCTTCTTTTAATTCTCAAAAATATTTGTGAAAAACGAACACTTCTTTATATTATTTTTCATAATGCTAATTTTGACATCTTTTTCTAATCATTTTGAATGTTTACTTGATATTTCTTAAATGGAATGATTTTAAATGGAATTATTATAGAGATAGTTTGTCTATTGTATTACTCTGGAGAATCTGTGAAGTTCTGAGATGATACGGAATATAAACCAGTATTAATAAAAGAATAACGAATCTTAGATCCTCTTCTGCTTTTGCCATTATAAACTATGAGAAGCCGACTTTGTTACAAATATTAAGATTAGTCTTCAACGATGTCACACACGGCTCATTTCTTTAAAAAATATCTATGCTTTCCCATAATATAAGATATATATATATATATAAGAATGTCTCCCAGACTCCTCGCTCTGCCGCAATGATAGATTGACAGAAGCCCGAAAGGGCCTTCACTCCAGATACTATTCTCCATACACGAAGCCATAATGTAAGAGTTGCCTCCCAGGTATTCCAAAACAGACCCAATAGACCGAGGCGTTCCCCAAACAAACATAGACGAATCCATTGAAAAACCTCTGTGGGAGTCCCCCGCCCCATCACATGAATTCCAGGGCATATCCAACAGACCTAAACGTTCTCCAAACTCGGAAAACGGAATGCTAGCTAACGTTGTTTCCGAAGCCCATAGAGAAAAGGAAAATCGATAGAAGGAAGAATTATTGTAGAGGAGGTATACAATGGAATAAAATGACCCCCTGTTAGTGGGTTCACGCTGCACTTACCTGCGTTGTTGTAAGGTCCGGTGTCTCCAACTCCCTTATCCGATCCCCAACCACTCTGCGATAAAAGTTTTTGAAAGAAGTCCAACTGCTCCTGAAGGTCACGATGATCGCGCAACATCTAATGTAAAGGTCAAAATTGATTCTTCCTTGACAGGAAGAAATTCGTCCATCAAATACATAATAATATCCTTTCTCATCGGCTTAAATCTTCCCATCTTTAGATGCCTGCGTTCCTCCCATGAAATTGTTATATTCATAAGTGGAACAGTGTGTAGATGTACCGGTTATGGAAGCCAGGCATTCAACCTGGGACATTCCGGCAACTCCGTACGTCAGATCACTTGAATTTGTGTTCTTTTTAGTTTCAGCTCTCTTAAAACAGAAACTATTTTAAAGAGGATGCTCGTCTAGGGTGCAGTAGTTTTCAACAAGCATCCATTACTAACTGCTTACTGGTTCTACAATAATGCATTTTTTTGCTACAAGATCCAGATTTATAGGCAAGAACACGATCGGAATTAGTTTTATACGTTGGCAGTACCGATAATCATTGTCAAGTTAACAGCTGCTAATTGTTAGCTGTTAATTTATTATGCTGTAGGTAATAATTTGCAATATTTCAAACGCGTAAATTTTACTTGTTTTGGTTTTATTCCTTACAATCTTATATTATTCATGTTTGTTCACTTTTAATACCACTTTTTGAGTTTGGCAACAAGTAGTACCAACATCTAAGACTAGAAAAATGCACCTATATGTGAGAGTAAGTAAGAGTCGATAGTTCTCTCTCAGGTGTCTCCGAAATGTAAGGACATTCTTCCGTCCAGTCAGCATGGCTTTGTGTCAGAAAGGTCTACTACAACGAACCTATTGGAGTTTATCTCCAAGATAGTATCTGGTTTCGGTAGCAATCTACAAACGGATTGTATTTATACAGACTTTAGTAAGGCCTTTGATAAACTGTCGCATTTGGTCATCTTGCTCAAACTGCGGAAACTTGGATTCCCTGCTTCATTGCTGAGATGGGTTCAGTCATATCTGTCTGATAGATCATATCAAGTGCTTTTTCGTGGCCTTCGGTCTAGAATTATTAAAGCCACTTCCGGCGTACCTCAGGGTAGTCATCTTGGTCCTCTTACCTTTGTACTTTCGATTAACGAAATCGTGCATCTGTTGAGGCATTCTAATGTCCTAATTTATGCCGACGATATAAAGATTTTCACATGCCTCATCGCGCTAATGAAATCTTACACTAATGAAAGCTAACCTTATCATTCTGAACATTTGAAAATTAAGTGCTGCCAGGTTTATTTCATTACTTTGGAATTAGGTACCTTATTTTGAAATTACCTTGAATTTCACTATAAACGTTCATCTTATGAAATGTCTCTCTACTGAAATAATGACAGAAACATGTGATCAAGGATATCGCGATAATTAAATTATGAAACAAAAAGAATAAATTGCTTTCGTCGACAATGAAAATCCTGATAATTCCAGAAAGTAAGATGTCACCAGGAGAATTTTAAAACTGAATGAGTTTCACATTTATACCATTGCTCATCCTTGTTAAATATAGTGTAGAGTTCATGCAGACCTGCCATATTTTCATAACCAGCAGTGCACAGTTTCTACGTAAATTTTTCTATATCACGTACGGTTCAGTGACAGTCTCCTTTCTATCCTTGACTATCTATAGCAACGTTTCATAGGTCCGTTACAGCTGCCGCGCTTTGACCAAATTCACCTTAAAAACGTTGTTAGGAAATAAAAGCTAATGTTTCGGAATAAAATCAGAATTCATAGTGTGTGTCTGGCAGAAACAAGAGCACGATGGCGCCATACATCCTTTGGTTTCCCCATACCTGGCATTTATGCTCGGATGCCTTCATCTGTCCTCTCGCCCTTCTCAGACACGGGTGCAGTAGAATTTCCGCTGCATACCTACCTATCCCCAACGACATGCATTCAGAAGGTGCACTACTTCCTGAAAGCACTCCGGATACAAGTGTAAGTTTGGGTTTGGCTGGCATGACTTTGCCAACTTTACGTGGGTGTATGTGTCTACTTCCCTGATATATGGAATCGCCTGGCAAAAAAAGGAATTTAATCCCCAAAACATTTGTTGGTACGACTTTAAGAGATCTTCGCAATTCGGGTAAGTTAAGATAAAAAGAAAACAACCGCATTGTCCCGAATTCATGGCTTATATTTTTTCTTTTATATGCTCAAAAACGGAATTATATTTTCCCCGGTCTGGCTCATTTGTACTCAATGCATGGACTAATCAAATCAAAGTGCTCTGCTCGTTACAAAAGCGAAGCAAGACAAAGATCTTTTCTAATTTGAAAAGAGCAGTTTCTGCGAGCTTCCATTCTACCGTGAAAGGAAGGAACTGGAGCAGAGCATTTTCCCTGAACCAAGCTTAAATAAAATAATTTTCAGAGCATCTAGAAGCTCCGGATGAGTTCAATTTAATGAATATTTTCAGCATGTGGAGCGCAAACACTGTTTATCTCGCGAAATGACATATCCCACTTTAGTAATGAAAATCATTGGGAATTTCTGCGTCCCAGGAAAGACTTGTTAAGTTCTGGGAAATTTTAAATTCTGCAAACGACATCGGTACTAAACGTTTTTCTCCATTCTGGTATATAACTGCAATGCAGAACATTTTATCATATGTTGTGCGGAGGTACTATTGTATGCGGATGCAGAAAACAGACCCACTGAGGTACGAATTTGTACTACAGACACTTTCAGATTTTTCTACAATTCAGTTTGGAACCCATGTACCAGGTGCCACTGTATTACATTCTTTAAAGTGGATTCCTTCACAAAAATTGTCATGCAACCTTTCGTATACTTCTTGTCAGGTCAGGACAGCACCACTCCATTGACTCTCTTTTTGTTACTGGATCACAATAAGGCACTATTGCTTTGCCTTTACTTTCCATCCATCTGATTAGTTTATTTCTGTTTTTGTCATAGAGCTGCAAAAGTCGTATACAATGATTAACCCTCTGCTGCTTCTTAGCTGCACTAAGGATTCGTGGAACCCATTTTGCGCTAATTTTATTCATATGAGGACTTTTATAATCTAGTTTACGCTGCAAATTTCTTACAGTCCAGTGTTCGAACACTCAGAACAACTTGCCTTACAAACTCAACGCTTTCTTTTGTGACCACCGCAGAAGGTCCACCTAACCGAGAATTATTTTCAGAAGACTCCTGTCCCCAAAAGAAGCACTTCGACCAGTTTTTGATGAATATAGATGATGATGAATATTCTGCATGCACAAAATCCTGCTTATCCTTTATCCTTTATGCAAGGACAACAGCCCAGAACCTTTTTCCACTTTTTTACTTCGGATCGGGCTTCTTGACTAGATGCCCATTGGAGCACTTCTTGTAGTCTCTTATTTGTTTGCGTGGAAAGTATCCTCCATAAGCTGTCCGGTAGCTCCCAGTGGCTCTCGGTCTCCAATATAAGCCCCAATATGCTAGCCCCACAGGGGGCTAGTGCTGGAAGCACCCGTCCCCGCTTCGGAACTGCGTGAGATGGCAATTCACTTCATCGTTTTTCCCACCAATCCACGATTCAGTCCATGACACCAATCTTGCAGTCCATCATCCCCTGCCATCACTGCCTCACGTCTCTTACCATCTACTCAAACTTTTCTCTTTGGTAGCCTGCCTCTACCCTACCTCTTTTTGATGTAAATGGCCTTGCTTTCCATTGCGAGGAGTATAACTGAAATTACTTCCGCGATGACAGGGAATGCAAGCTGCGAGCCTATGCGAAGGTAAATTTGAAGTCAATCATCAGTCCCAGGTACTTTGCTGTCGGTTTCATCAGCACTCGCTCTCTGCCCTCCTCTATGAGCGGTGCAGCTCTAATCCTTCTCTTTGTGAGTATGACAATCTATGACTTGGCCAGACTAGAGAGCAAACATTCATATAGTCCCGAACCATACGGAGCAGGCACTCGGGAAGCCTGAACGTCTGACATAGTTAAACGCATATCTGATGTCAAGAGTGACGAGCAGGACTAACTGTCGAGAGTCACCTCGTACCGCATATATAGAGGGCCGCCTTCGTCGAAACCATATTTTTGATCGAAGCGATCACCTGCCCCTTTATACGGCCAAAAATAGGCTAGGTTACAGCAGCTTCTCCATTATCTTGCCCGCCGTGTCCAGCGTACAAAACAGGCGATGAGTATAGACACAAAAACATCCTGAATCAATTAAACGAGATCAGGGAACTCATAATGCCCAAGGACAGAACCAAGAGAATCAAAATAATCAAAATGTTTCGCAAAACTCTTATGAGCCACGGATCACTCCCACAAAAGGAATCAAGAGAAATTATTATATTCACTTTCGATTCCACGACGATTGGTAGAGCAGGGGCAGGAATCTTCTCTAAAGACTTAAGCATATCCTTCTAGCCTGGGGAGCATATCTCTGTGTACCATGCTACCTCTTACCCATGATGGACTACCATTGTTGGTTTAGAAGAGACACAGGATCAAAGGTAACAAGAAAGTCGACACTTCAAGAAAAGAAAATATAGTGATGAAGTTTCAGGTCTCAGAACTATATTCGGCCACTGGAAGAAGCAAGATGAACGAACTGGCCGAGAAATAAAATAAAATAAATAAAAAATGTCGGGTTTCTTTTTTTATTCAAAAATTGGTTTATTTTACAAGATTAATAAACACAAGTTTTTTGCATAGAGATTAGATCGTCAGTAGCATCGGAATAAAATCCATGAAATTACGAAAATTTGAAGTCCGAAGTATCGATACTTCAGATCGGTGACCCGTTATTAAACAGGCTGAAAGCCTTTTGTGGGTTTTCCTAAAGCTGTATCATTTTATCTCTGGGCTAAATTCTAATCTGGGTTTCATAAAATTCTTGTGTTTGTTCGAAAGAGGAACTTTGGGGTATTTATACCTTCTACAGAGACCAGCTTGATAGGCCTAAGACGTTTAAGATATACAGGTTAATTGCTTTATCATTTATGCAATGCAGCAATTCTTGATCACCTACAAAATTGCAGCATCGGAATATTTTTAATCAATCCAAATAAAGACCACAGTTTTCTTATAAGAATTTTTTCATGTGCAGTGCTTTTTAACCGAGAACCCTTGAAAGCACTTTACGCAACGAAGATGCTGCATTCCAACTGGATAATTTACTAAAATATGAAATCCTTAAACCCTCCCCTTTCTTTCTCAATGATCATAATTTCTAAGTAGCATACCCAACAAAACTTTCACCCTACAATGCAAAGAATGCACATGTGCTCCGAATATCTTCATTCGTTCATTGTTAGCCTCAAATTTCTGCATTTTCCCTTATACGTGAAATTTCCACAACTTCAAGTGGTAAAGCTATTCAGAATTTCCCTTTATTATACAATATAGAAGCGATTATAGACTTGCAATTCAAATTTAGTGCGGATGAGTCCTTAAAATAGGAAAGGAGGAGGAGGAGGAGGACGTACTCAAGCAGAACAGAAACGAAACAGAGACTGGTAGAGTGAAATCGTACAACGGTTTGATTGCATTTCAATAAGATTTCTATAGCTACCTGTGCCGGTAAGTGCTAATTGAGTGGAGTCTTTGAATTCCTGTTTTGGTAAAGACGGTTGCAGAGAATATGGTTATTTACAAGGAAAGTAATCAACGCCCGGATATCTCCCGTTGCTGCTGTATTTATATTCCTGCGGGAAAATTAATTTCACTGCGGTCGATAAATAAATGCTTAAGGAAGTGAATTTATGTTCGAAAGCAGATTTCATGATGGGAAACATCAAAGCAGAATTGACTATAGTACAAAACTGCATGGTTTCCTTATTGAAATATCCAAGAAATACCTTTACCGAATCCCTTTATACCATCAATTGTGGTGCTGCATGTGCTCAACGTATCCTGAGCAGAACTACAATGGTACCACCCCCTCTCAAACAAAAATGTTCTATAATCTGCAAAAAATAGGTGATTTTGTATTTAACAACAACAAACTATGAGAAAAATCAGGCAATCAAACATTTTAGGAAAAGTTTCCCTGTTGTCGACCCTTCCAGGATATATACAAAAAGTTTAATCCTAAATTGCCCAAGTCTGCCTAGACTTTCTGGTCAACATTTGTTGACAAAGCTAGTTAACTCTACATTAACGTGTTGTTTAGACCGTAACAGGAAGGCTGCTCGTAGCATGTGGCTGTAATTACTGATTTTCACAAAATTTTGTCCCCACCGAACTGAACAATGGTGCGGGGAGGTGTAATTGCAAGCGGAAGAATTTTGTACGATTTTTCTCTTCACTTTGACCGAAATTATCGGAATTTTCTTAGAATGGCATCTACTTGAATTTGAATTGAGAGGTTATATTTGATTTTTGTTAGGCTGGGAATATTTTGTGATTGAAAAACGAAATTTTAAGTCAAGTTTCAAACTGAAGTTCTGTTTGAGGGAATTTTGAAATCTTAAGGCGATTTAATTCTTTATAAATGTATAACTATATAAAATTCAGGATGTGGGAAGATAATGTTATCCTAGAGAGAATTTTTACGACGTGAAAATCTGAGCACTTTGTTAAAGGTATTGCTTGAGTAAAGGGTGCAACCCTGTGATATACACAGTACACCTTAGATGAAAGGAGATTTTTGGGAAGAGGAAGTTAGAAGTAATAACCTGATAGTTAGATAGTGGATGTTAATCCACAATCATTAGTATAAAATTTTACCATAAACCATCCCATTGACTTGGCAGGTACAATTCTCGTCAATAGAATTGTCACAATCACTGGGTACACTTTGTAAAAATTGAACTCGGGGCCTCAGAGGAACAAACATGCAAAACCCCACCTCAACTTCTGTAGCTCTTTCTTAAATAAACTTAAGTATTAATATCACAACCTTTGTTACGTTCTCCAAAGAACGTTACATCGATGGAAGGCTTGCTCAGGAGAAGGGGTGGATAAAAGCCTACCTGCTAGTGGTTTGGGCGCCACGTGGTTTTTCTTAAACAGGGTATGAAACCACGAAACCCGTCTAAGTCGGGCGAGGAATGAAAATCTTACATGAAACAACAATTGAACTCCACGTTATAAATGTATTCGGGCGTATCCAAAAGCAAATTACAATTCACCTGTAATTCCAGTATCTACCTTTCTTTAAAAATTTCTCTTCTCACCAAAGAAAGCACTATAAAATTTAACACAATTTAACCTTTCTGAAATCAACAGCTAATGCGCCAACCCGCCACAAAATTAGTCAGCTATAAAATAAGAAGAGAATAAAAATGATTATACTTAACTTTCAGTATGCTGTTCCAGGTCCTTTTCGATTCCTTCCTCCTCCCTTCTACATAAACTCCGATCTTCTCTTCGACTCTGCCTTATCCGCAGCGTTTTCTTCCTCTCTCCACTTTCCTTCTTTTAAATTTTTCCACTTCTTACTTTAACAGGTTTTTTTTTCTCTATAACTTGCTATAACTTTCTATAACTTTCCATAACTGTCTATAACTTGCTATACGGTCTTTTTTTTGAGTTCCACCTTTTTTTTGATCGCTACTGTTCACTTAGAGGTCTAGAATCGAAAAGAGAGCGAACCTCCTCGAGTTCAGCGCTTATCCCCTGCTTTTTGGCGGCGACGTGATCCCAGACTTGCTGGATATACCAAATAGGTATTTTGTGGTTTATATCGACGATTAGATCGCCTTAAATTTGCACTTTTGTTTTACTTTCATTGAAGTTTTGGAATTAATTTCATCTCCTTCCTGATTTAAAGAGTTCAAATTACATTTGGGTTTGATTTATAGTTTAGGTTGCTTCACAAACAATTAAGTTCACTTCTTGGCATTAATAGTTTCTTTTAAGATATTGATTGTTCGATTTGCGTTTAATTTCGACACTTTGAACATGATTTAAATAATCCCTTTACTTTGAGATTATTCTCACTCGTAGGCGATTCACTTGACTCATTATTTTGATATAGAACTAGGCTGCAATTGTGACGTCACAATATGTACCAAGGCTGCGTAAAAAATTCGAAAAATTCCGGCCCATTTTCCATTCAAAATTGGATATCTCCGGTAAATATAGTCCGATTTTTTAAATTCTTTTTTTGTTTTCTTCCTGTGGGGAAGGGGAGTGCAACAAGGGAGAGGAGAGTGCAATGCATGGTCTTTGAGCTTGTAAGGCAAGCTTCACTTACCAGTTTTGATATAGAACTATGTTTCCTTTTTTGTTTATTAATTCTTATTTGTTTCGGAAGCTTGAGATAGGGCAGAGAATTATCATCATTTCCTTTGTTTACTATATTTCTATTTTCTTATTAACGGAAGGACCTGGAAGGTTTTTTTTGAATTTAACGAATTGATATGGGAACATGTGGCGACTTGGCATTAGTTACAATTACTATAGTGATAAGAAAAATTTAGTTACAATACAATTGTAGAAATATTAAAAAAATGTACGCCCGTTATGATATTCGTTAACTAAATCTAATGGCTCTCCTCTAGTCTCCGGTAGTGTGTATTTCCCCATATAGGTAGAGTAGATCCCAGTAAGTCGCTTTTCCAGATTTCGTGTTATATGTTGGCTTGATTGGTATGTTTTCGTGGATAATTTCGGTAAGTTTTCATTGAGTGGCGTTTTCCGCAAATACGGCGATGAAAGAATCAGCATGTGGATTATTTCAATAAGATTTGATTGAGTTCGGTTTCCTACGGATGCGGTAAAAGGCTCTATGCGGTCGATGAAGACCAAAGGACCAATACGAAGATGGTGCGAAACCAGGTATTAAGAATCCTGCAACCAAAATCTAATGCAGCATCAAAAGCTCAGTGAACAAGCAGTTGTAAAAAAAATATCGTTGCTCTCGGGAATATTACACCTTCTAAACTGTAACCCATGAAGTAGAGAGAGAGGAGCGGAGGACACAACTAATCCAACAGTAGTGTTGCTGAAATTTTCAGAACTACAGACTTCTTATGGAGAATTAACGAGAATTTCTGTTTCCACTCCTCTAGCTTCAAAAGTATCATATGTAGAGGGAAATTATCTTCTAGCGATTTTGTGCTTTCTATTGGTGAAAAAAACTTACAGCATACATATATAACATTTACACTTATAATACAACCATTTCAAGAACAGATATTCCATAAAGTAAAATTTTAGGAATTTCTTAATAGCTTTCGTCGATACTGACATAAATTCAGCCGAAAGCAAAAAAAAAAATGTGGCTTTGTAGGCTATTAATTGACACGAGGAGAGTCAGCCGTTTGGATAGTTAAGCGGTTAGAGCACCCGACCAGAAATCGGGGAGGTTGCTGGTTCGACTTTAGTCCCTGATGCTTGGTTGTTTTCGTGTCAATACTTCTTAGAATCGTTAAAATAAATACTCCATGAATTTACCATCATTGAAATTATGTTTTCCCTTTTTTCGTAATACATCAAGTTTTCGTGCCAACTTCAAATGTTTCTTCATAAGTTTAAAATATAATTATGAGTGAATATTGTGAAATCTTAAGATGAAATTATTTTATGCTTTTCAGGATATTAAAAATGTGAAGTCAGTTCTAGTTTTGAAGTGAAACTTCTACAGCGAAGGCAACGAATCAGAAAAATTTTGTAACGAAATTCAAAATGCAACGTTAAGGCGACTGCTGACCGATCAACAAGGTTAAGCAGCAAGTGTCGTGGTCAGTATTAAGATGAAGCACCGTTTGCACTGACAATGAATATTATCAACATAACTGAATTTTGGAGAACTGTTAGTGTGATATGGGTCATTTTGATGCGCGCATTTACGAATTGTCTGGATAAAGTAAACAGTAGGGTGTCTCTTATATGACCAAAAGAAAATATTTTTCGAATTTGCTAACGCATACACCCTAACTTTTTTACAACTACTATAGCCTACTCACATGCGAAATAACATTCGTCTACGATGATTACAACCCCTGCCGACGAGTCTCTAAAGTTTATCAAGATAAGCGAAATTTACCTCTTGTGGATATGTTGCTAGTTCAAAATACTTCACTATTCTAAGATAAAATAATAAACCAAAACATCAATTAACAATAGTGGAATATATTTAAAACAAAAAAAAATTATTTAGGATATTTCCTTTTGAGAGTCTCCTTTTTACAGTC
>QYTT01079155.1:2734-17300 GCA_006980735.1 Dasypogon diadema | reverse complement strand
TGCTCTTCCGATCTAAATTTGCGTTTTTAAGTCATATTCGATATTCGATTGTGGATGAAATTCTTGAGTTTTTCCATTCCATCTTCTTCGCTGTATGCGGTCGGGTATTATTGTGATAAAATCAGAAAATTTTTGGTTGAATTCTAAACTGATTCTAATCAATAGTTGAATGTAGACTGTCGTTTTCTTGCAACAGACTTATAGCATATTTTGGCAGTAATTGGAGCGAAAGACCAGACGTCGTACTTTATAATATTTTAAAAAATACAATGAGTACAGACTAAGAAGAATTAGAAGAAATATCAGAATTTGAAGATGACGAACCTTCATTTCGGATTTGAATTATACTATAAGAGTATAACTTTCTTTATAACTGATGTTACCGCTTTTTTTATGTGTATGAAAAAGACTGAATTAATTTTGTTAATTATCTAATACTGTTACTTTTGAAATAAAGATTTTTTTTATTACTGAAATATAGAATTTTATTGCTAATTTGAACAGGGTAAAGGCGGGAGAGATGCCACACAATTCAGAAAAACGAAGAAAAAATTTAATTTATGGGTCGTACTTATCCACAATTGAAATTAATTGATAGTGGGTTAAGTGTTATTGTATGTAAAGAAGGAAAAATAAACCAATTGCGCTCAATGAATTAATTATTTCAATATTTGGAAAAGTCTGCGTTTGTGTCATCTTACCCCACCATATGGGTAAGACGACATACAAGGAGTGGGAAAGATGGCCACATAAAAATTGTATAAGAATCAGATGACCTTTGTATACAACGCCATCTTCACTAAAAATTCCTTATTTAAACTTTTTTCTTGTAAAACAAAACAACATTAATAATAAATAATTCCAATGTGATAGTAAACTAACAAAAATAAATTTATTTTAGTAAAAATATAGAAGGAAAACAATATTTTGCATTTTACCATAGATTTACCTTTTGGCAGATCTTTTAGTATATATGTCGCATTTGCATTTACCTGCGAACCTTGTGCAATTTTCATGCAACCGGCCGTTACAAACGCTGCATTGAATCCAATCAGTTGTAACGGTTATTTCGTCAAATTTCTCCTAACAAACAAAACCTTCATTTTCGTCGAATGCAGCCCAATCTTCACTATCTGACGTATCAGCTGACTGAAGTTTTTGCATCCTAATTGATTTTTTATTTTGTTCTCGCTTTTGCTTACTAAGGGTTAATTTTCGCTTCGCGTTGTGGAAAGTTTTACTTTCGAAGGTTGTGAGAGCAGGAACAGGACATAGTTCCGAAATCCTTAGTCCGAAATCCGAAGTCTTTAAAGGAATTTGGAACGTTCTTCTTGCTTCCCTTAAGCCCATTTCATTATTGCCAAAGGGATCTAATTGCCGCTTCTAAATTTTCCTAACTCCACGAGCCCCGGTTCGTTTTTCTTTTAAAAACATGGGGCAGGACTTCCTCTAGTTTGTAGCAGTGTTCGTGAAAAATAAATATCTCCTTTAATAATCAGTCGTTAGGAATTTATTATTACATGTTAATTGAAACTATCTTTAATGCAAAATGTTGAAGTTAAATCAAAATATCGTCCAAGTCGGGTGCGATGGCACACTGTGTCATCTCTCCCCACTATTTTTGTGTCATCTCACCCGACAGGGACGTTATTTTGATTTAACTTCAAAACTTTGTATCAAAAATACTTGCAATTAACTTATACCCGTATTTAGTGCTACACATATGTAAAATAATCTACAGAAGACTTGCCACTTTAGTAATGTAAAAAATTTACGCAGAAACAATTCTCGTTGATTGAAGTAAGTAAGTAAGTTGATTCACAACGTAACACTAGAAACTGCAATAGTACTATAAACAAACCGTTACTGATAAATAATGGAACTCACTTCTTCTTCTTCAAAGCAATTACGAACAGAACGAAATGACTAACCTTTGCGGCAGTTACACCAATAATACAGCAAAAAGAGCAAGTGTGCCATCTCTCCCGCCTTTAACCATGTTTGGGGCAAAATTTAATAAATCCATTGATTAGAACCAAAAGTAAACATCTCCAACCTATACTTTTAGAAAACATTATTCTACATTTTCTTTAACGCAAAATTACAGCAGATTAATCTAAATACAATATTTTTGATAATGGTAAGAAAAAAAAAACGCCTTCATAATAAGTTCTAAGATTGTTAAATTAAAAACGTTGATTTTTTCAAAACTCTATTCAGCGGAGATATATTCAATTTGCATATGACCTACTCAAATAAAATATCTAACATAAGTCCAATAAAGAAAAAGAATGTAATTCACAAAATTCTAATGGCAAATTTATTTATATATAACAAGTGTAAATACCTAATAATAAACACATTTCAACAATAAATCAACGACTGTAATAAATTATGTATGTGACCGAACTCATATGTCACATACATCTGAAGTAGATTTATCAGTAAACAGAAAGAAAATCACCATAACTCAGCGAAATTCGATATTAAGCATTTGGGTGATATTAAGAGACAAGGTTATTATGATTTCAGATTATATCCGACAAATATTTAAGTGATATTGATTAATGGCCAAGTAAGAAGAGAAATTGAGCTTAGCTTGTAACTAGAATATTTACACGTTGAATTTTTGTTAGTGAGGGGTTCATATAATTATTTCATAAATGTTTGAAATACGTTTCAACAAACACGAAGTGTTTAGCAAATAGTTTGTAATTAATTTTTTATGCTGCCATTTTTAATTATTCAGTTGTTAGATCAACTTTGTACGTACAGTGGAGTGACTTGGTGTCCGACTTTTCTATGGGGATTACATCTCCTGTAAAAAGGACACAATGCCCAGGAAAAAATTGGGAGCTGTATCCAAAAGCCAGAGGATCATAAAACCCATGGGGTTTTTTCCTTGTTGATAGCACGAAATAAGTAAAGCTTCCGTTTTATTCATAACCATATGTACACATGTATTTAATTTCAAGAAGTAGAAAACAACAATATTCGAAATGTTAAGTGTTTTGTGTTTATATATTATGTAAAAACTTTTGCCGAGTTGCAAAAAACGCCGAAAGAAATTACGCCCGAGAGTAGAAAATTAAATAAAACCCGACAAATATTTGCCTTTTACACAAAAAGAGAAAACATATGCTCGAAAGTGTTTGAGTGTTACTTCATTTGCTTTCCCTTATACAAAATTTGAGACTTTTCTTGATTCTTCTGGTTCTTTTTGACCTGATTTGTGTTTTACTCATTCCTCTAATTGGGATATAAAGTAGCGAACTTTCAACTTTCGGGCGCTATTTCGTTGGATGTTGTTTCTCATTGTCCAATATATCGGCAAACCGGACACAAACTTCACCGTAGAGCAAATAAAAACACAAGGGTTTTCCATTTTCATTTATGCGGAATCAGTCTTTTTTTGGAGATTGTGACACTTTTTTAACTAAATTTACATTATCCCCAACTTTTTTTTTTTTGCTGCACGTAATATTACTATTAAAAAGTATTCCTATCATTCGAGAAACACTTTTATCATAAGTCGTCGTCGTTACCCGAAATCTCTAATAATTGATTTAGTTGAATCTTAAAAAATCTATGAGTCTGCTCTAGGTCAATGAAATTCGGCCTTTAACCATGAGTAGGGCAGATAGGTTCCCGCGAATAAATAAAATCTTTGGGATAAGAGATCATAACCGAATGGATGGCTTGTCAATTCCCCAGACGACTGAAAATAAAGGGAATTCAGCCCCTGGAGCAGAGGTTTTGATGAAGAAGCTCTTGGTGGCAATACACTACTCTGCTTCTCGAAGACAATCAGGAGAATATGAATCTAGGTGAGGCCCACTGCCAAAGCCTGTACACGGTCAATGCTTCGGACAGATCAAATTGTGTTCTGAAAAGTAGGACTTATTTAATCAAGACAATCCAGCAAATCATCTTGTCAGAGGGCATCACGATTTAGGCATCATTTAGGGAGATGAGCTCCTATTCATCTTGCCTCCTGAAGCTATTGATATATATAACCAATAATGCTCTGAATAATGCTATTATACAGAAAATTGTAAACAGCGGTGGTTTATACATTCCTAAGAAGAATAGAAATAAAAATAACCCTCCGAATCTTCGAATCTTGCTACCGAATATCAGATCACGATATCATCAGATATGCATTGGAATTCAAAATATTATTGATGAAACCATATCAATGTGATCGGACCATATCAACGTGTTGTTAAATATAATACCCAAATTTTTACTTTATTAGAAAAAGAAAAATTTACCCTATCTAACAGAAGACTTGATTTATTAACAACCTTCTTGTAAATTACTATAACCTTCGGTTTATTTGGATTAAGAAATGCTGTTATCTATCTATGTTGATATTACAAATAATATCATATATTTTGTCTCTTGGTATTAACATCCGTAGCGTACTTAATTAAAGCGCATTTTAAACACTCAGAGGTTATATCATCAATATGCAATGAAAAAAGTATAGAACTGAGAACCGATCCTTGCGGAACATCCGATGTTAGTACGACAGACTCAGAAAATTCATTATTAATACATATAGTCCGCCGTTGGTACTGCCAATTAGTCTCCAGAGCAGCAGAGTGTTTTCAGTGAATTATACAAAGCTAATAATGCTCAGATTTCCAATTACACGGAAAGAAGAAGAAATGTTGAACATTTAAACAAAATCAGTTTCATCAATGCCTGGAAAGAAAAGTATCTTGTTTCTCTGGATTCAAAAGGCTTGATCTGTGTCGTTAAAAGACTTGAGTGGATGTATACACAGCCAAAATTGTTGAATTATTGCGCCTCCATTAACCCATTTAAATGCCTACTTCCAGAAGGAAAATTACACACATTCTTCCATTGATGACGTGCGAAATTTGAAGCCTATTCATTTCTCTTCCCACAAACCTACGTAGCTGGCAGACTGAACTACCATAAAAGGTTGAAATAATTTCCTGGTACGTGAAAGGTAAAGAAGAAATTCCTCTTAGAACGACAAAAGCAAGCAAAGTAATTTCAGAGATTGTTACGTCGTGTAGTCTGTTTACCTGTGGGCGCCAGCAGTATGTTCACAACTTCAAGTTTCACAAGTATCGCAGATGTTATTGCCATATTTTACACTGCAGTAAACAAGTCTTTTAATTTGAGAATAATTGAAATAAATTTTCAGTGGATCGGAACAATATATTTTCCGCATCAATTAGTTGGTATCTATGTATCCCATTGAGTGTTTTCCACGTAGCTAAATGAATGCTGATGGTGGTAATATTTTTCATAAATTGCCAGAATGATTGAATAGCCCGGCACTATCTCCAATTTTATTGCGATTGTTATTATCATTGAAAAGGGAGGAAGAAAGGAACTTCAATCTTAATATTTCGGAAGTCGGAGAGGCTTAACAATAAAGATTTGAACGACTTGGTCTCATAATTGAGATTGAACCATAAAAAAATACCTGATTGTCTTCAGTCACTTCACTTTTTTATGATGCCACCTGAGCTCAGGGGATAATTTTATCACATCTTAAGCAGGACGAAATTTAAGGGAGAAACAAATTGGGAATTATTTTTGATCGACGAGTTGTAAGTTAATTTTTTTATAGCTTTCCTCAATTACAAGCTCTTGATATCTACGTGAAATATTCCATTCAAACCACGGTTCGAATGCAATTGTTTTATTCTTTTTTAATTCTGAAGAATTTTTGTTGTAAATTTTAAAGCTTGGAATTTACTATCTTTCGGTTACTAGACTTCGAAAGATAACTTTAGTCTGTTACGCAGAGTGCAGCAAATGTAGTGTACTGAAAGTTTTAGATGATTGGGGATAAAGGATGCAAACTATAAGAAAAAATGTAATCATCCTGGATCACGTGAAAGAGATCAGGGAGCTCACAATGCCCAAGGACTGAATTTAGAAGTTCAGAGTAACCGACCCTTATCACTCCCAGAGAAGGGACGGGGGATATTTTTATATTTACGTTCAAATCTATGACTGACGGAAGGAGGAGATGTACGTTGGTTTACCAGGCAGAAATTCTGTCCTTGATTCGTGCATTGGACTACTTAAAGGAGGGTCAAAATGACACAACACTTTGTTGATTAGAGGGCACAGTTTTCCTAAATTTTTCTAAAAATTAATTACGATTTGAAATTATTGAAATTAAATTATAAATTTAAATCAAACAAGGGTATGAACTAAAATAAATTATATAAAATCTAAAATGAAATAAGCACAACAAAATAATAGACGAAAACATTCATAAAATTATAAAATATTAAAGAAACGACGATACATACCCGTCAAAATCGGTATTTCCACAAAAGTTCTTTGGCTTCCGGTATACTTTGGAGATTTTTCAAAAAAGCTCTCTGGGTGGAACGCAAGTGAGGAGTGTCCCGGTTTTTGGAGAAAGATTTGTAACGAAGAAAGAAACAAAGAGGAAAAAGGTATATATCTAAACGAAGTTAAATTAAAATATGTATTTTGTTATAAATTATTCTATATTCACAGTGAAATTAAAAAAATTAGTTCGGAAATTCAGAAATTTGCAGAAGCACATGGGCAGGAACCCAGGCCTGGTACCATGGTTTTCTCACAATTTCTTGAACAAACGACGGCACTAGTGAGTTTAGAGTAAGAAAGAATAAAACTACAAATGAAGAAATTCAAAATAAAAAAAAATGCAGAAAGAGAAAAGGGGAGGGGATTAACAATACTTTTAAAAGAGTAGCGTTCACATTATTCTTAAGTTCGTTCTATCCGTAGAAAATTTAAATGTGGCCTGTTGAAAACTTGATACTCTCGAGGATATATTCAGATACAATCTAAGTACGTATTTAGTATTTTATATAAAAAGATTTTATCCAAGTAAATCCTACTTTTTTCGAGAGATAGCAATGAAAACATGTTTAATCTATCAGGGTATTCGATTCTGGAATTGTATAATTTGTAATACAAAAATCTCGTAAACTTTCTTAAGGGCAGCTCAAACTGTTCCACATAAGTTGTATAAAAAGGATTTCAAACGCATGCCGCGTATCCTAGGAAGCGGCGTACTAACGAATTAAATAACGCAATATGGGTTGCTGACGTCTTAAAGAGTTTACTTATTCTTAAAATGAAGCCAAGTAGCCTAAGAGCCTTGGTCGTTAAGGAAGCGATATGAGACCAGAAAAGGAACTTCTCATCGAAGATAACTCCAAGATCATTAATCTCGACAACTGGTGGAAGTACTATATTACATAGTGTGTAATCAAAATAAAGTATATCACTCTTGCGACTAAAGATGATGTACTTGCATTTATTCACATTTAGTGGGAAGGAATTCTTATCACACCAGAATTCCAACTTAGATAGTTGGATCCCGAAGCTTTTTAACTCGGTTAAATAACCGAGTTAATTTAACACTTACATGGAATATCTTGGCATCATCTGCATAAATAAGACAATATGATAGTATACGTACAGGGATGTCACTTAAAAATATATTACGAAGGAAAATGGACCTAACAATGTGCCTTCTGGTATTCCACACAATTGACTAAAAGGTATGGATGAAAAACCATTCAGAACAACAACATGGGTGTGATTTTTCAAGTAAGAGCGAAACCATTGAATTTTTTCATCGCAAAAACCTATAAAAGACATTTGGCAAAATCGGTGTGAACGCAGAAACCTGCTTACCCTCATCCGGAGCAGTGGCAATAACCTCAGAAAACGATGATAGATTAGTAGTTGTAGAACGGCTGTGGCGAGTGGCATATAAAATCTTTTGTTTGTGGAAAAAGCATATTATAAATCATTTTTTCAAACAAAACATACGGGACGATAATTAGAAATTAACATAGGATCATCCGATTTGAATATTGGCATTACAAAGGATTTCTTTAGAATGTCAGGATATATTTTCTGATTAATAGAAGCGTTAAATAATTTAGTAGTCGGTTCCGCTAAGATTGAGCAGCATTTTTTATAGAATATGTTTTGCTATGGTTTTCCTCTGAAATGTCTGATGTAACAGCTGATCTCAGTGGCTGATTATTTTTGCATTTTTTATGTGCTCCTGATATTGATCTTTTTGTTTGTCCTATATATTTCTTTTCACAGTCATATGTTATTCTGTATATACCTGACTTTTTTTTACGCCTGTTGTTTTTATATACCATCTCTATTTTAATTTGCTTAAAAATTGTCTCAACTTTCTGCGCTTAACATTTTTGAAACAGTAAAGCAATTTTCTTTGTATTTTTGTTCTCTGTTAGTTTTAATGTACTTTTTCCAAATTTTTTAGCTTGTTTATTTATTAAGTAATTATGTTTTTAATGTCGTTTTCTCTGAAACCATTTATTTTTCCTATGTTTAAAATATTTTTGTATTCTTTTATATTTAGGGGATTTTATTTAACGTCAGTGATGGGAAAATTGTTCACATAACGTAAATTACGCCATTGTCGACGCGTAAATAATGATGTAGTCTACGTCGCAATATTCCACGTAGACAATGTAATATATGTAAACAATGTAGGCAATAGATATTGGGTCCTATCTGGATGACTCCGACATTCAACTCACAAATAATTCTCATTGATAAATTGAATTTGACCAATGTTTCGTGATGTCACTCTGGATAAATGGAGCTTGAATCTTTGTCAGAGGAATAATATACATTGTTTTGGTAGCATTCCAATTTGAAGCGAGCAAAAAAGACCTGAATTTTTTTGTGGAATTTTTAATGTAATAAAATCAGCGTTTGTTTTACATGGCAGTAGTCATTTTAGCACTTAAATTTACGTCACTTATTCCAAAATCGTCACCACTGAAAAGTTCTGGATACAAAATATTCAGAGTGACGCTACTAAATGGCGATTCAATGTAAAAACCTGGCAACCCTTGCAATCTGTAAACCGTGGAAATTGAGCTCGGTCAAGTTTTCCGTTTTTACTACTGACCTCTAATAAATGGACTGATCAATTTGCTATTTCATGCAATGATTTGAATACTATGGACGGAGCGCCCTAAAGCATTCTATTAAAGAATCATAAGACCAATTTTTGCAATCAGTATATCTTTCTCAATTCCTCTTACAATCGTACAGTGATGTGGCGACTGGTAACTTTCTACATAATAATGTGGCTTTTTCAGATTCATTTGTAAGGTTTAGTTTTCGTTACAATGTGTACCTAGTGTACAATGTGTACCAGTCACTTTGCGCAGGTCGTTTCAAATGTCTTTCCGCGTAGGCGTTTTTAATATTTTGTTTAGGAAAAAAAATGAAAATGTTTTTTCAGTCAGTATAAGTTTTGCTACCCTCTGGACACCCTGTCGACCTACAGGAGAATTGTAACTTTAGGAGTTTTAGAAGTTTGTTACAACTGTTAAACAAATTGTTGTAAAGAACGCCAGTTTTCAAATAAAAAGCAATCTATTAGCAAGAAGTCGTTTTAATCCTGACTCTTGAGGATTTCATGCGGAAGCGGACATTTGTAGTGTCTAAGTACATTCTTCAGCAGCGGGCGAAATACAGGGGGCACTACTCCCGAGAGCAAATAATCTGTCAAGTAGTGTGGAAGCGAGACGTCCTGGGAACAGGAAGCTCATATACAGAGTACAGGAACCGCCTGTTTTATTGTCACAACACGATCACAATTTATTGAAAAATTATAAGTTTCTAAAATGGCTTTACATGTGCCAAATGTAAGAATAATAGCTGTCCATTTTGGCTCTATTAATAAATCTAATAAATATGTACACAAATATATAAATCTCAATTAAAATGTCACATTTTGTATGGAAAAATTATACAACTAGCGCCATACAGTGTAGTTATTTACTTGAAATATCTGTATTGCCCCTTGGGTTTAATAAAATGTCAAAATAAGTCTTTTATATGCCAATGAGCGAAAAAATTTCTGTTTATTTAAATCTATTAAAATCTATTTACATAACGTAAACTATGCATTATCTACATTGTCTACGCATTGTCTACCCCGAAGTGTAGACAATGCAAATTTACGCATCACTGTTTAACGTATATGCCGTACTGTTAAATGCGGTCATTTTATATTGTCCTGAGCAGTACAAGTTTCTAGTGATAAATCTCTCTGTTGCCATCGGTTTTCTATATCCAATTTCCCTCCCCTTTCTACCTCAACTGTAAATATAATTGATAAGTGTAAATTACTTATTATACTGAATAAATACTCTATTATCTGTTTTTTTATGACTACTAGTATGTCTTCGACATATCTTAGCCATTCCTTTGGTAGTTTACCCATGGGCTTTAGGTTCATTTCACATCTACCTAAAAAGGTATTCGCGATGAAACATGAAATTGGATTACCCATGCTAGTACTCTCTGTCTGCTTTTAATACTCCTTATGGAAATGGGACTGATTGTGAGACATATATAATCTTAAAGCTCTCATTAATAAATGTAGCATTTACAGTCGTCATCGAGGTATTTGACTATGTCCTCCAAAAACCTGGTTATAAACTTCAAAAAAAATTTTTTATTTCTGTAATTCTCGAGGCTTATTACGTAGGTAACTAGGAATTTACGTCAGTCACGTGCTTGTTATATAACTCGATGTGTTACGGTGGTTGATTCTCTGAAAGCTTTTCAAAAAAGGTTCTTCTATTTTATATCTATCTATCTATTTTCATTAGTTGAAAGTAACGAATTCATACTGTATAATAATTATTCTTTTTTGATAATTATAAAGTTTGCTAGATGGCCATTCTTCCACTGGATACTTCATAAATGGGAAAACTAAAGACGCAACAAAAGTCATGACTTCAGCTTTAATCTCGAAAGGGAAGAGGTATCATTATTTTAATGAATAAAGGTTAACAAAGTACAATTGCTGTTATACCTTACTTTTTACAAAGGGAAAATTTAATCTTCTTACAAGTTGCTCAAGAAAAGATTTTTGTTTTTATTAAATTTGAAGGAAGTGCAAAGAAATCATCTTCCAAGAAATAGGTAAAAGGAAAGACGACAGTCCTTCAAAACCCATTAATATTCTGGTCATAAAACCTTGAAATTACTTAATGAATTACTTTGTTAATTCTTGCGAAAATTACAGAACAAAGGCGAAAAAAGACGGAAGGCAACTACGCTTCGCTGAATTTAAATGTTGTCGGACTGTTAATTTAACATCACTTCAAGGATGGAACGCAATATTTTGTGCCCTTTGAGGTCAGCATCTGTAACACACAGAAGGATGTACTCCTAATAAATAAAAGTCAGCAAGTTCTGTTAATGTTCGCTAGGGAGATCAACAAAGTATAAAAATGAATTATAGTTGCAATTCTAGACGATTCTCCAGCTCATTGGTGGCAGTGTTATCACCAAAGTGGAGCCACACTGTCCCATGTAATTTCTTATCTTTGTTATCCTTCCCTATAGCTATTTTGATGTGGACGTCTTTCCTTTGACTTTCATGTTCCCAGGCAATTCTGTACACCGTTAAAATTGAAAGGAAACCCCAAAATATCTGCCATTCGTATTCAGATAGTTCTTTGGCGGCAATTCCTGCCATTTTCTGTATCGATTTTGATGGCTTGGATTAGTCTGAATGAAGTCTTTTATCGCGCTATTTTATGGTTCCGGATTCTGGCCAAGTCATTCCCACTATACATTCAACCTTGCTTCGAACTAAATTAAACTTCGGTTTCCTCATGGTGTCATTTTAGTAAATCGCTTTAAGATATTATCCCGTCCTGATTATTGTGCTATAGAATTGTGAATTTGGGCGGTGTGTAGCTTTGCGTTTTTATTAGTACTCTCCCTCCGACTAAATTGATATAATTCGGCCGATATAAAACAATAAGAACTGATTTCGTTCTTGGCTTGTGTTCTAATTTTGATAAGTGTATTTCTTTGTGAAGTTGTGGTTAAGTAAACTATGATATTATTTAGTGTAATGTGTTGGAAGGCAATGGAAATGGAGAGTTGATGAATGTCGTACTTTATTGGTAGATTGCATTTTTATTAACTATAACCGCAATACAAATAAGCAAAATATTTTTATATTAATTTAATAGATTTAATCATGTAGATCATGTTTCACTTAATAAAAAATAAAATAGGTTTAGGAAATGATTTTCTAGATATGGGATAATACATACAGTGATTTGTAAAAGCCTAAATACATTAAAGAAGAGTGCAATAAAACATCTGTTAATGGAATAAAAACATTCATATATAATCAAATAAATTCATAAATATTGAAAACAATGTTTGTGCCTTGTTTACTAATCAAACGGTTTTACTAAATAATCGGTTGTAAATTTTTTGGTGAGTAAAATTGTATTCTTATTTAGAATACCTTTAAATGAACTAGATCTATTAGATAAATTCTACCCTATACTTAGTCGACTTCATACTACTCCGTAAAGTAAATCTTAAACAACTTAAGATCAAGCTCGGACTTTGGGTGGGAGGACGAATTTCGAAATGACCGATTCCTCCTTCTTTTGGGTCGACCTTTAAGAGAATAACATGTGCACGTGAAGTTTGGCAAATAAAGTAAATTTTTATATGTGTATTTCAATAAAAAGAAAATCCAATCAAAATATAAAGAGTGGAAAGCTTAAGATTATAAAAGGATATTAGGATCGATGTAGTAAAATGTGAATTGTTACTAGATTAAAAAAAAAGGTGGTCCAATAATTTTTGTTATAGAGAAAAAAACATATAAAGACGTTCAATTAAAATAAGGAAAATAATAATACCCAAAAAAATAAGTCAAAATTATAAATAAAAACCTAGCCCGTGAGTATTTTGTACATTTATAAAATTAAGCTATATTAATAAAAATTGTAATTTGTTTA
Organism: Dasypogon diadema; assembly: GCA_006980735.1. Taxonomy (NCBI): domain Eukaryota; kingdom Metazoa; phylum Arthropoda; class Insecta; order Diptera; family Asilidae; genus Dasypogon; species Dasypogon diadema. The sequence goes on along the minus strand of QYTT01079155.1, from coordinate 4,455 downwards.
GCTCATAGAATTACTCCATCAACAGATCTAACTAGAAAAGTGACAAAAGAAAAAAATTGATTAAGCTTGATTTGGTGTTTTAATGTGGAGGTAAAGAGACTCCTGGAAAAGCAAGAAGATCCTGAGGAATATCTAAGGAGATAGGACTCATACTCAGCGTTGTAACAAGCGTCTTCATCTTCAAGAGAACATGTATGTTTATTATGAGCGTGTCAATTTTAGTGTTTAGTATCTGTTTAAATTAGTAACCTAATCTGTGTAGGCGTAAGATATTTATTCTATTATTTACTTGTTTCGAGAGTCGACAACGTATTCGTTCTAGTCCTGTTAGGGATAACATATAAAAAATGTTAGTCCAAAAGAGAAGGAAATGCTTCGCTGCTGTTGCGTAAGTTAAAAAAAATAGGAAATAGAGTTAAAAATTTGGAGGACATATTACAGCTTTCCCTCGTGGCCTTTCCGGGCCAAAGGAGTGTCCTCACCCGGGGTCTAATATGGCAATATGGCAAAAAATGTAAATTAAGGTACCTGAATTTATGGATAACATGAAACTCAACATATCTCGAAAACAAATCAGGATTTGGCCCATAGTCACATAAAGTATTTGACTGCATTATAGGTCTACTATCAGCTCTTTGAATTTGTACCATCAATTTCAGACCACCCTGTATATAACTTGGAAAAACATCACCTGTCAAACTATTTTCACTGCCTAAGTTAAATGTATATCTCTATCTCTATCTCTATCTCTAGGGCATAGTCACGTTCCCATAACAGGCTTTCAAAGTAGTGTGCCGTTTTTGCTGTCTCCAAAATCTAGTTAATTAGTTAGTTCATTCATTACAGGTAAATATGAGATTAAATGAAATGGCGCTAGATGAGACTAAGGATAATGAAATTAATAATGAAAACTAAAAGTGGCATACAATCAAATTCAAGTACCAATTCAAAGAAAATAAAAACAAACTAAATTACTAGATCAGGGTGGACAACGAGCACGTTAAATAAAGTAAATTTTAAGAAAATTGCTGAATGTATTGACAGAGCGAATTGATTGAATATTGAGAGGAAGGTCATTCCACAAAAGTCTTCAAATTGTCTCCGTTGCCAATAAATTTAATGTTTCTATCTGCAACCTAAAGCCTTTAAAATCCTTTGCCCTACTGATCCTTCAAACACCCTGTTTTAATATGTATACCTATTTATCTCATGATATATTCTTTATTTGCTTTTATATATATATAGGAGTGACGAATTTTTGCAGAATCAGACTTAGGTCGAGGCTACATTACGCCAGATAAGATCAGAACAAACCAAACCAGATCAGACTTGCCCAGACCAAACATAGCATAGCAGTATAGCAAGTTTTTCTTCAGATCACACCTGAGAAGACGTGAAGTTAATAATAAATTATACTCACGAATTGTTGCCAATCCTTTTGCTACTACTTTCTAAATTAAATCTATCTTATTGACATGGTAATCATTAGATTTTTTCAGGGACGTGAATTTTAACTAAACTATGGTTTCAGTTCGGTTTCAGTTCGGTTTCTGATACGAGAATTGTTTCTTTGTAGCAGAATTAAAACTGGATGGAATTGTTTGTAGTAAAACTGGCGCAGAAACAAAATTGGATGGAATCGTTTTTGGAACAGAAACAAAACTGTATGGAATCGTTTGTAACAAAACTGGCGCAGAAACAAAACTGGATGGAATCGTTTG
>QYTT01079154.1:0-17569 GCA_006980735.1 Dasypogon diadema | reverse complement strand
TCCTCTTTCACTTCCTTTACCTTTCAGTTAAATCTACAAATTACCTTAAAACTGTAAAATTCTTTTCACTATTTCCATTCAGAAATATATATCCACATAAATCCATCCAATTCCTTCTCAATACCGATGAAAGACCAGATATTTTAGTTAATTAACAAAATGCGGGTTGTTGCTATCATCTTCTTCTTTTACCCCCTTTTCCACATAAAATACACCAAAAATTTTTGTATGCCATTTACCCTTCATCGAAATCTTCAAAATTCGAATACAGAAAATGAGATACCCATCATTTGTGTTTGTATCTAAAAAGTTCAAAGTTCTCGATTTCACGGGAACAGATACCAATCGTCCATCCTCCAATCCACCATCATAAAGAATTACCCTTCAACGTTGTGTTTGTAAGGCAAACTGAAGTAGTATCACTGTTTTATTGGCTCTTGAAATTCGTTTTTATTTCTTCCTATAATTTTTTGCCGAGTAAATTTAATTCCTTTCCCCTTTTATACCTTGTATCTTGTGGGGAGCCATTCTCATCTCAAAGGTTTAGGTTGCAGTAGTAACCGAGGCGGAGCATGGGGGGGTAGTAGAAAATGGTTATAGCGATTGGTTTTATCATTTATTTCCCTTATTTAACAGCAGTACTCTTTCACAACACAAATATTCAGTTCACCAACACCACTATACCTTGAAAACTGCCGATTCTGTATATCGCTTTCGCGCCCTTTACCAATAAGTCCTTAAGCTCAGAAACGGTCCTAGTCATAGCTGCTGGGGGAGCCGAAATTCGCCTTCAGGAATCAATGAGTGATCCTTGCAAATACCCGAAAATGAAATTTTAAATAATAATAATAACATGATGACAACAAAACGACTGCGGAATTGGGTTCCTGTGGTTCTTTAAAGGGTGATTCGGTTATTATTTTCGATTCAGTAATTCTTGGGCGCTTTCTTCTGGATGAAATTTCTGTTCACTTTTTTTCCTTGTTTGAGTTACCTAACTTGTGTGTTTGGGAGCGCGTGAAACCCCAAGGGGTTGTTGATTGGGGTTGAGAAGGCGTTTTGTGGAGTATTCCCTAAAGAGATGATGAATGCAAAGTGCTTTTTTTTTTGCTGTGTTTAATTTTCACTTTTCCACTTTTTGGACCGACTTTTTGTTTTCTTGGTGCTACTTTTCGTCCGGATGATATTCTGTGGTTGATGTCTCCTCCGGGGAGTAGATATTGAAAAGTTGCAAGAATTTGATGAATGTATTGAATCGAAAAGAGGATCCGTAATGATGTGAAATTTGCCTCCAAGTTTATGGGAGTAGTTTGATTTCACACATAAATTGCCACTCAGTAAAATTTCTACCAGAAATTCCTGATGAAAATCTTCAACTTGCCCGACACAAGTGTATCAATAGTTCGCCATAAATCATATTATAAACACATTATTCAGGCGGCAACATCTGTACATTTCTATAAAATGATAGATAATATGTCTCCGAGACTATAAAATATCAGCCACACCAGTCATGTATAGGCACGTATGGGTCCCTCATGCCTGTACGAGCACAGCCCAAAAGGGAAGGCATAATTTGCTTACAGGCACATTATTGTTGCACCAAACATTTCGTGTATTATAAATTCAATGCCATCTGGTGTCAAAGTATCCTAACCAATTTTGAACGGAAATCCGTTTGCCATTATATTCCCATGACGTGTTTGATATTATGATATGGTGTTAATGGAGTGTAGCATTGTTTGGCATCAATATTTGTCCTGTCGGTGCTGCATGTGTTCACACACAAAGGCTGTATTCAATTTCATATCATTTCTAGATGATTAATTTCGATGAACGATTTTAATAATTTCGTATTCCTTTTATTTCAGCGGGCAACACTGGCAGAAAAAGAGGTGAACACATTAAAGGAACAGTTGTCCGGAACAAATTTAACTTCACCAACAACTATAACGTCACTATCGTCACCAACAGCAGTTACATCATCAGTGTCAGTGACGCCAACATCAACAACAAATTTAACTTCCACTTCAATACCAAACAAAATAGCAACAAGTATAAATAGTAACAATAATAAAAATAGTAGCAGTGTTGCCATATCACAGCAGCATTTACAACAGCATCAACAACAAAACGGTTTACCATCACCCTCCCCACCACTATCGGATAGTGGTAGTACAGCAAGTAATTGTATTGGTGGTAGTGGTGGTGTTAATTTAAATAATTTAAGTAGTAATAGCAAATTATTGTTGAATAACAATAAAATGGACGATGCTAGCAATATGATTACAGCGATGACAGCTGATATGAAATTGGTGGAACAGCTGCATCCCAATGAACAAAAATTATTGAATAACAACAATAGTTCGAGTAATACAAACAATAATCGATCAATTACCCCAAATGATAAAGATGTCGAGTGTGCGAGTAATAATAACAATAATAATAGCACTAGTAACAATAATAGTAGTTCGAAAACGTTAGCCGATGAATTAGCTGCCAAAGATAGAGAGGTAAGTTGAATGTTATTCATTTTATAGAATTAAATTGTGGTCTTAAATGAGAAGCTGAGATGGTACTTTTTATTATTGAACTACAGGATTATCCTTATTCACTGTTTTCAACTATTGGAATCACTTTTAACAACCCTTGATAGATTAGTGAGACTATCTTCTTACTTTTCTTATTTAATTTTTGATTTTCACAAATAAATAAAAAAAATTACTCCGGTTAAGAACTCAAGAATTAAAATACTTTTCAATCAGGATTCTAGAAATTACTATTTTAGGATCAGTCTATGTATGAATTCAAATAATAGCCCCTCGGATGGAATGAAGGATATACCTTTTCATTATTTTTGATCATATCATTTTAACATATCTCATTTCTCAGCGAGAAATTCATCCATTACTCCATCAAAGCAGTAATATATACATGAAGCAGTTGCTACTTTAATAAAATCTAACACAGCATTGTCATTGCACGAGGAGGGTAATGTTCAGGTCTCTCAAATACAGCTGTTCAGCGGATACCATCAAGAAAATTTCTTTTGGAGCGAAAACGAAATTTATTCTCTTACCTTCAGCATTACTTATACACTGATGAATTCATTACTTCATTCATAATGCAGAGGCTATAGCAAATTTATTAACGCGGTAATTTAAAAAAAATCCCGTACCGTCCTGAATTATTGTCTAGTTGTTGAAGATCGGTGAAGAGCATCTGATGATCAGGACACAAGATCACAAGATATGCAAAACAAAACTTGGAAAGCTTTATTTAATTTTTATTATAACATTAAATATCACGTAATTGAGTCATACACTTCTGTCCAGAGTCCCATCAAGTATTTTTAATTTTACAACCATCCACCAGCATAATCTCCTCGTTTTAACCCTTCCTTCTATTAAGTCTAGCAAAACCATTTGTTCTCATTTCAATTTTTGCCTATTTATGAATTTATAATATTTTCTCCAGTCACTGGAATGAAATGGTCATCGACTTTGTCATGATTTCATTAAACGACAATAACTGGATGTGACCAGCAGTTTTACTGGTTAAAATGGTCATTTTAAATCGCCTTCTGTTGCATATTTCCATCACAGTATCTTTGTATCTGTATCAGTTTTGTTAACAAGCTACCGGAAAAAGAGTCGAAGACCGGATGTTATGATTTCGAATTTTTATTAAATTGAGTGTGGGTGGACCAGCCTTGTGGTGACAAAATTACAAAAATTATTGCTAAGAGATGGGTCGAGAGGAGAATGATCAGTAATAATAATATGAATAGATTCTATTGATGGGGATTGACACTAGAAATTATAAATAGTTTAACTCGTTTTTTTTTCAATATAGAGGAAATATATTCGTCGTCATCGGACAGTGGGAACATTTTATCTGAACTGGTTGTGCGATAAAAACACTCTTGTTCTGTACGCAGATATTGGGTATCAAAAGGATTTTTAGACATAGCAACGAACTAGTATCAGTTCTCAGTTTTGTTTACATTTCCGGAGGATAAGATGGATTTTTTTCTCTGTCTTTTGTGGTGCGTTTTTATTTACTTGTTATTGCGGGTTTTATCGAATAATTTGTATTGAAAACAGTGTCATGCTCGGGTATTGTGCCTACAATACTATAGCGGCCAGTAGATTAGAAAAGTCAAAGGCTGGGATTGTGATCGTTCTTTTGAATTTTGTCTTTATTAGGAGTGAATTTTGTTTCGATAGCGTTTTCTAATTTTTACAGCTGTTAGACTTTTTTTTAAGTGATTCTGCAAAATAACAACCACCACGAACACTCAAGGGGTCTGGGCAGTTTGTTCAAAGAGCAATGTGGATCAAAGAGTGAGGGGACACCATGGACACCTGGTAATTCCGGCAAAGTTAATTTATTAGCATGTCCAATACTGAATATGTGAATCTTTGTCTCTTTCAACATATTCGCAATGTTACGCTGTTCAGGGCTTCTGATTTTGAGTACATATGTAACCGTGTAAGACTTTGCTGAACTCTGTCCTGAATGTGGCACTACATCCATAATCTTCGGTAGGTAAATTACAAGTCGATTTGATTCATCAGTGTAACCGTAACCATCGTTCTGTCTCCAGCCAATTCGTTCCTATACGAACTACGGCCTTAGGGGTATCGTCTATACTTTCTGACGTGTGTTAACACCTACTAGGGCATAAAAGGAAACTTTAGGCCTCGAGGTGTTCATTCAGAAACGGAAGATTCAAGTTGTAGCTTCTGCAAGATACTTTTCAGTATAACTTGCTAACTTGGAATTTTAGTAAATGTCGTACAGATATTATTTGAACAACTGCTGTCAAGTTTTTTTTAAAGAAATTCCGAAAATACCACTATACGAACTATACATACGTATGCATTATTTTCTACCAAAAATTTGTCTACAACATTAAAAAGATTCTAAAATTTCACCCTTTTAAACACTTGTCAAATAATCGACCGCATTGTGTAGACCCCAACTTGCCAACCCCGAAATGGATAACCTTCTGATTTGTAAAATGTCTGCTATGCCATTGATCTTGAAAGTGTATCTAACTCGGTTGGCTTTTGGCCCTCATTACCGTTAATCCAGTGAACATACGCGCCCATTTATTAACTTTGAACACATGTGTTCCATCTTTCTCGAAGGCTAAAGCAGCAGCAGCAAACAGCAGCATCATCATCATCATCAACGCAGTCAAGACGATATGATCGTTCGTTCGTCCGTTCGTTCGTCTGTCGTATTTGTCGTGTTATTTTTCTGGGATCCGTATATTTATGCACAAATGCAATTTCTTCGCTTCTGATCATTAGTAGAGTTCTGAGAAAAAGTCAAATAAATTTATATGTGTGGTATTGATACGCGGTCGGTACTTCTTGTGGCGACGGATGCTTCATATATGATGGGGTGATTTCTACACTTCTGGTAAGATCATCTCTTTGCGATCGCATGATCACCCTTGATCCTGTGGCCTTCGCCTTTTTTTTTCCTTGCTGACTTGACTTTCACAAGAGATACAGTTCTGAGATGCAATTTGGTTGCGGCAACTGAAAAGAAATTCCCTGCGATCATCACTTGTTTGTGTAGCCAATGTGTGCGGCGACATGCATTTCGCCTTGACTTGATCTGTGTCTTTTAAAGATTCTTCTTCGTTGTTTTGTACTCTTTTGATTGCATTCGTTAATTAAATGTCATCTACTTGGATTTTTTCTACATATTTTTTTTAGGTGGAATGCTATTTTTTTTTTGTAGAATACCGTAAGATCCTCTCGCTTGAAACACTATTGACACAAGTCGTTTCGTTCCGATACATTTGTAAGGAGACAAATAAATTCTTGGGCATCTCATCGTCTTCGTATTCACACTGGTCGCATCAGGAATATACAACGAGACCGTGACAGACGGAATCATCAAGCTGAATTATAGACACAATAAATAAAATAATATAAAAAGACGAGAAAGAAGCGAAAGTAAATCCGTGACGACAAAACGATCAACACGAAGTGTTAGGAAAACGAAGAAAATCCGCTAAAAATAACATCAATATGAGGTTAAATCTCTCTCAATACGGTGAACTCCTGTGGATATGAAATTGTTTTTGGTTTTTTTTTTTTATATAATAGGCGATGCGAGTGGAGTATCGTTATGGTTCATTAGTGCTGGCAAGTATCACTTGTTGAAGTCCGATGACAAGTTCTCAAAATTAACGAATTTTGACAAACAGGAAAGACTTGAAAGTATTGCGTCCATCGCCGTTGACTCAGACGACAAACTTCTTTGTTTAATGTGAAAATGATTCAGTTCCACTGTAGAATTTTTAGATGGATTTTGTTTGATTTCCTGGTTCTTTATCTTTCGTGAGAAAAGTGTGCATTGTTTCAATGATTTGTGATTGTCGAGATCATTTGAAAGAAGTGGGTAAATGGGGACAAGTACCTTGAGATTTCTTTTCAGATTCTTGGCGTATTCTTGGAATTGATAAAGACTCTGATGGAAAGAAAAGATAAACGAAAGGTGGCATGATTTTTGCGTAATTCCCGCCTGTTTGAGACTTGAGGGAGGAGTTATATCATATGTTGTCACTAAACTCAGAAATAAGTGCTGACGGACCACAGTTTAAAAAAGAAGAAACGCATCAACCTCCTGGTCCTTATAGGGACGAATTGAAAACACTTTCTTTCAAAATGGATTGAAAGCTTTTTTGCTAACTATACACTATACTATTGCGTCATAAAGAGTAGCATCATCTTCGATCTTAATAAGTTCAATACTAAGGTGCCGTAAGGCTCTGTCCTCTGGCCCATTATTTTCTATTTAATTCGGTTTTGTTACGGAGTGACCATATAATATTAGTCATCAATCTTAACTACACAATAGTGAATACTTGAGTAACAACAATGGCAAACGGCCAGTGTCGGACGGAGGACAAAGAGAGTGCAGAGCCGACCTTGTTCAAAGGCGTAGTTATTTTTATCCAATCCTATACTTAATGCGTTTACTAGACCTGAACTTATTTTATTGGCCGTGACGGGTAATGCAATGGTGTGTGCGGGTTTTAATAAAAGCGTGAGTAACCGTAAGGACCTGAACTATTTCTCTATCATGCTAGTTTCACAGAATGTTTTAGATAGGACTTATACAACACGCTCCTTTTCACCGTATGTGTTTAGGGAAGGTTGATTCCGGGGTTATTAATAAAATAGAACTTTTTCTTCGTAGTATTTAGAGCCGTTTATGTGTAGTAATGACTAATCCTTTTCTTTCTTTAGAATAACCCAACTATGATAGTCGAGAACTTTCAACACAAAATATTAGCACACTTTCCAAACACAAATCCTTGTTGGAGAAACTTGTCCTACAACTTAAAGAAAACTAAAATGCAAAGAATTGATCCCTAAACTAAGAATTGCCCCCTAAGTTCGCATACTAAAATTTGAAATTAAAATCTGCTTCCTCACTACTTTCATTCAACTGGAACAATAAGAACCAATTGTTGTACAGTAAATTTTGCACAGTATCCCACAATATTCCCACTTTTATGAAACTTCTTTCATTCATTTTCAAGAATGCGCAAAATGATGCCAATATCCTTACAAACTCCAATTAAAAACTCCCCCAAGTAAATGTACATAGCACTTTGGTTCGAAAACGAAAGAACTAAATGACCTTATTAATGCAAAACTTGAAAACTAGATGGTGTTACTTTACAACTGAAAATTTTAAGTATTTTTCCTTGTGTTGTGCCGTTCATTCCCACTTACCTCTATATGCGCTTTTTTCATATTCTTCAACAGCTTTCAAACTTCTAAATTAAAATTTTTTTCCCCATAAACTCTCCTTCCATAGCTGATAGTAGATATTCTTCCACTCACTCCCCTCAAAAAAAAAATCCATCATTTAGTGCTTGTGCACTGTTTGCAACGTCTAATATTTTCACCGAAGCAATAAAAAGTTCAAACGAAAAATGATTTCGACTCGTTCTTGTTTTTATTCTTCTTCTTTTGGTGAGCTCCTCTCGCCCTTTTTGAAAAAAAAACGTACCCGGCCATAATATTTCAGCAAAACAAAAAAAATATCCTTCCTCAGCCTCATATCACCCTCTTCTACGTATGATTTTTAAGCTCTCTTATGTCCCAGAATAGCTCCACTTCGAGGAGATGGTGTGGCAATGGTGCATCATAGAAGCTAGCTTGAGAGCCCTAGTTAATCCCATCCAACTCAAGAAGTCTAGAGGGTGAGGGTGCATGTCAAAAATTCTAATTGGCATACCATCATTGGCTTCTATTAAAAAAAAAAGTGGACGTTTAGATTCTCATTTCCTCACTAGCTTATATACCCTTCCTGTCTGGAGCTAGTATCATGCCTCTTTTTAGGAATTTTTTTGATTCCTTTTTCTCCAGATGGATTTGATGATATCCATTCGCGGCAAACATTACCGGCATTCGTTATTGTTTCGGTGTTTTTACTTTTTTTTTGTATCCCGAAAACACCATCGGACCTTTTACGTTTATTTCCAGAAAAATCTCATAGACGGACTAATGAAGATCTATTGGCATTTCTAGACAGGAAAGTAGAAATGTGCCAGGGTTGGGGGTGAGATAGTGGTGTACAGCCTTCGGGATATTATTGTGCATAGCTTTCCAGGGATATGTGATAATTTGCATAGAGCATCAGTTGGGGGATTGACAGGACGTAATGGCTTTTGAAAGACACTTTTTGTAGGAGCAAAGTCGCGAAGTTCGAAATTTAAAATTATTCAACTTGTTTAGTTTGTATGGCTTTCGTCAATACCCCTCTACAAATTATACAAAAATGCTTTTCCCGGAGAAATGTTTTTTTTCCATACTTAATAGCTTTTATTCAACAGACTTATATCTCTATAAAAATCTTTTGCTTGATACTTGACCATTGCTTGTGTGCATAAATTTTTTCGTGATACCTTTAATGATACAGCGATAACACAGTGGACAAACATAATCATTCTCTTTTGCGCTGTTGTTACCCAACTAGATCCTGATGTGCCCACTGTTAAAGAAATCTACAGTACTTGAGAAAGCCATCTACTGGTGAAGAAAGTTATGAAAAGTACGCAAGAAGTAGGTACGCAAGTTCAAGAACGATTGGCTTGAAGTCTGATATTAAAGCCTTATTCCGTAGGTATTTATAATTCCAATAAAATAATTACAGAGACATATTTAGACTATCTACGCTATATGTTACCGCTTTCTTTTGAGACATTGTGAAGGCTATGACACCATCTAGTTGTCAGTTACATTACTATTGCATGCATATGATCAAAATTGAAAGAAGTGAAGAAGAAGTGTGCACAGGAATGGACGGTATCCTAAGAAAATATGAGATCTTATAACAAATAATTGTCATTTCACTTGTGATTGTGTTTTCGTTGGGATAAGACGTTTTCTAGTTAAGTGCCGTATTCAAAAAAATGTTTGAAGCTTACTTCCTAAGAGAACACAAAAAAGGATCAAAATGGATCGTATTAAATTTTAAAATACGTATCAGGTTAGGTATTGTGGTGAACTTTAATAAAATGAATATAAACATTTTTATATAGTTGTATAGTGACTTATTGTATAAGTAAAATGTTGTATAGTTGTATGCATATAAATGGCACGAAGTTTCCCAAGAAATCCATAGGTTATTTGTTCAGTACTCTCGACTTTTTCTGTGTTTAAAATCACTTATTTGTTCAGTACTCTCGACTTTTTCTGTGTTTATCTAAGTTATAACGGGAACTAATATTATTATGAACATATAGTAACTTTCGCCGAGCTCTATTAATAAAGTAAATTTCAGGCCGTCAGGCTCAAGACACCAGCTTTAGCCACATTCCTCGAATTGAGGAAAGTAAAAATGCTTTTCTGCCTGGAATATTCTCTTTGATAGTTCTCTGAAACTTTTTAATTCCTTGTGATTTAAAAAGGGGAAACTTTTGAGTATGATAACATTTTTCTTAAATGGAAAAATTTATATCACTCAAAATACCAAAATGAATTTGATATTCTCCAAAGATTGGCCTTTTAACGATCATCAAAACCTCATCATGAAAACAAAAAAAACCCCCTCACCCACTGGGAAACTTTAGTGCCAGCCCCATCATTGACTCCCTATATCTCATTTCACGTCAAAAAAAAGGAGAAATCACCCGAAAAGTATCTGAAACTTGTTCTTCCTGTACATGAACAAAAGTACTGTGCTGCTCTGCGCCCCCATCAATGCATAAAATCACTTGCAGCAGGCACAGAGCAGTTATTGCTGCTGCTGGTGGTTAAATTTACCGACAAAACTAAAACTGGAAAACACAAGAAGAAGGCAAAAAAAAAGAAAATCATTTGGCCCGTCTGCAAATGAATGGAATTCTTAATTAAAGACACGGATATCTTATAAAGATCTATAGACAGACGTTTATTACCCTCCCGAAAAACGACGGCAGCGCAACTCAAAAAAGCTCAAAAGAACTAAACTGGAAACTACACAGAAATGCAAAACTGCAATAAACTGCATGCAATTTTTCGGCATTGAAAATTCTGTGGCGTTGGTAGGTTTGGGTTTGGGGGAGTGCCCATAAGACAGTTTTCGACAGCATCGACTGAATGCCCCGGGGAGGGTGTCAGGTAGCGGTTGGGGAAGGTATCGGCCAAAAGGATAGGAAATCAGTGGAAAAAAAACTTTTTGTAGAATGCGCGCGGAAATTCATTTTATATATTTTTTTCGCCTCATTGACGAATAATGAGCACCTTCTATTGCGTTCAGCTTTCGCAAACTGAAGGTCCATCGCTCCTGACGCCCCATCCCCCTTGGGTGATTTACTTGCATATTTGCATCTGTGGCTGTGGCATGCATGCGCTCAACAACTGCAAAATTAATTTCCCTTCGCTAATCCACTTCTAAATGACAAAAAGTTTAAGAAAATCGAATTGCATCTATCTTCACGGCTGTCAGTTTGTTTTTTGACCCCTTACATGATGGAAATCTTCACTTGTTTTGTGTGTGCGCGCGCCCGCAGCGACCGTTCCCATACCGTAGCCGGGTGCTGTTTTTGTACCGGATTATTCTGTTATTCTGTTGTCGTGGCAATATTTCACTCTACTCAATACGCATCAAGGGACTTTATGGATATTTTTAGACAGCTCAACGTCTGCGCGACATCGACGCGACAAATATCTATAGAAAGGCCAGGCTACATTGAGCACAATATACCTATGAATATCTGTCTAAATCGAGAGGATAAAATAACACAAAATCGAAGAAAAAAACACACAAACAAACAAATCAAATAAAATATTTTTGTTGTATATGTCTCCCGGCAGACAAATGTCAAAATAATTTATTGCCACTTTGTATTAAGCTCGGCGATCGCATTTTCTATGTCAAATACACCGGGAGATAGCGTGGAAAACTCGGCAATTATAATCGGTGTATTTTTAGAATTTAATCACAGTTTGTTAAAGTTTTTGATTTAAACTGATTTTTGAGAACTTGAGTCATTCGGGGCGGGCATTCGTATATTGTGTTTACTGCCTTGGCACAAGGAGCATTGTCGTGATTCATTTGCACTCCGAAATGGGAGTCAGTTTCGTCGATATGTCGAGAATATTTCGATACACACTCTATATTTAGTTCACTGTCTGGGTATATTCTTTGTTAAACCACTAGAACCACGGGCTTTAGAAAGTATCACCACTCGATGGTTCGAAGTCCAGGTAGATAAAAGAGTTTCCCACGCGGCTCAAAATCAAAGCCCGCAAAAATATTTCAAAAAACACAAATTAATCACTAATCATAAAATCGTCTTAAAAAAAAAAACAAAAAAACCAGACAAAATTCCTCTGACTGATTTACCACAAAAATTCTCAACTATTTGTCAAAGAAAATTAATCGAGACAACTTTGTATCTGATATCTCAGGCGATTCGATCAATTCCGTCCTACCTCCTTCGATTTTTGAATATTTCTCGGATGATCAAAGATCACGGCAATTTGTCATGATCGTGATCGACCACTTTGCCTACTGGCCAATGTACTGTCGATTTGTTGCTGTCATTTTGTGTCATCGCATACGCAGCCCAATGTGAACGTTCCGCTGGCGGTAAACACGAGGCCACCCATAAGAAGTCACTTAATGTGTCACCTTTCTCCTCATATTTGAAGTGTTTTTCTTAGGAACAGATGCGCGATCGTCACAGGTGGTGTTGTAATTTCGTGAAAAAAAAACTTCCTCCTTCGAGTTCTAGTTTGTTTCTTTTTTGAAATTACGAAAATCTCTTTGGACCATTAAGTCTTACATAAGTTAAATTATCGGTTCATGTTTTAGATGACACAGAAATAATTCAGATGAACGAAATCCAAATAGAACGCAGATCGTTTGAATTTTTTTGTTTGTTTCTGGCTGATGGAAATTTGGTTTAACAACAAGGGGAAATGTGGTGGGTGTTGTGAGTGGAGCAAATTTTTCGGTTTCTGTTTCTTTTCTTTCTGTCGATCTTAATTGGAACTTCATTCCTAACGCGACAACTTTGTAGAAATCGTGAAATTCTTGGAATTTTTTACACGAATAGTGTTTTAGATTGAACACAAGATAGAATCCACTGGTCAGTACAAACTTCCTGATTGGTTTTTCTTACTTTTTCAAGGCTTGCAAGCCAGATAAAAATGGTACAGGCAGAAGGGCGCATCCCCTAAATGAAAATGCTCCGAGAACTCTGAAAAAGTCCCTGAGATAGGTTAGCGAAAACTACCGGGAGACAGGCGATTCACTCTGGCGTGCTCGTGTTTTTTTTTTTTATTCGAACTCCAATATGGATCATCAGGTATGAGCCTCAATGGTGCCAAGTGGAATTAAAGGTATTTAAACCAGTCGGTAGTATCCGAGACGTATGCTCTTTTTGAGTGTTTTCCAGTTACTCAGATTCACTTGCAACATTTGTCAGGTTAAAATTTCTCAAACTCCCCTTCCCTAATATCCCTCCACGTAATCTGTGCTGTGTACGTCATAGGGTTGTTTCCTGAACTTAGGCAATATCTTAAAAAAATAGTTTGTTCTCACTTGGATGGAAAGTATCTTTCCGACCAAATAGGTACCTTTTGGCGAAGCACAATGAGTAAGCCCCAGAGGATGCAACAAACTTCTTAGCATTTAAGTCGACGAACTCCTTTCGGACGGATCGTACTGTCAATCGCCGAAAATAAGCTGTGCGGAAGCATAGAAGAATTCGTCATTCTCGAAACAGAATTCCGGAGTTCTCGTGACGTAAAGGCAAATCCGTTTAGGTCTGGATTATTGCTCCGATACTGTCAGAACGTTGGTCTCCAGATGACTCCAAGTTTCCAAGACTTGAATCCTGGAGATCATTATATAGGGAGCGCAGTTGAAAGACTTGCATCTTCACAGCACCCTTGAATCCTTGCTATCGTCACCGTCATTTCCCAAATGGACAAGATTCAGACTGCCAAAAATCGAGGATATCATCACCGCAACCAACTACCTGATTGAATAATTTTTACGTTTATACTTGAATACTTGAATAAGTATTTCATTCTATACATAGATACATTTTCCACATAACAAAAAGCCTTGCAGAATGAAAAATTCATATATATATATTTGCATAATCCTTTTCCTTTCCATACAATGCCTTCTAAAAACAGAGTTGTTGAATCCTTGAACTTTAATTAGTCAGTCTGTGTATATTTATACTATCTATAAAGTTTTCCAAGTCCTGTTGGTAAAAATAAATTATTCCAGTGAAATATGCTAAAACGACAACAACCCTGACAACACTGCTTTATATAAATTCTTTTCCAAAAAAGACTTGGGCAACTACAAATGATGAGTAATTTCCTTCGAGACCTGGGAGCGAAACTTTCCCGGCAGTTGTGACTTCCGACACCAATGACAACCATAAAGTAAATCGTAAATTCATAAAGTTTGCATATTTCCGCACAAAAAAAAGGCAGACACAAAAATATGTGATAGCGCATATGATCGATAAGAATCACCTGGCCAAATGGAATGCGATGTACAGGTGGCATGTATGAAAGTTATTACAAGAAGAATCACTTTCTTGCCCTTCAGTTCCTAGCACTGCATTATCCCTGCACTTATCGCCAGTTAAGGATCCGTTTCAAAACAATTTACTCAGTCGAGACGTGGTGCAAATTCGCAAACCCTTCAAGAAAAACTTTTAAATATTGGGGGGTGTTACAGTATCGTAAATTTCCAAAAAACTTCTCCTTCGTACAACCCTTTAACTTGCTACACCATAAATTTTGTACATTCCTGCCACTGTGACACACATAGAAAACCATTCAAAAACGATTTAAAAATTTCCGGAAATTGTAAGTCTACAATTTTGACTTTCACTGAGCTCTGGATTTTAGGGGCCATTAAAAACGGAAGAAAAGTTTCCTTTTTTGTACAGAAAAATCAATTTCCGCCTATCATAGCCGTGATAGTAGCAGGAATTACTCATTCAAATCAGATCAAATCAGTCAATCGACCATGCTATAATCCACCCACAAACAAGCAACCAACCGAACCGAACCCCAATTGTCAGGAATCCGAAAATCACAAGAACACGAATAACAACAAACACTGCTGCAAACAAAAAGGCATGAAGGTTGCCTTACTTTTCTAGACTACCGAAACTTGGGGTATTCGGCAGGCATCCAAATACCAACCAAGACGGCCTACCAGTTCAATGAGATGGAAAAGAAAATTTCCCACAATAAGGGATTCGTCCTGTTTTCCATAAGTAGGGTACTCTCACTCATAACAAGCTCCGTTCTTTCTTATTGTCTGCCTTGAGACGTTGTTGCTCTTCAGAGGTTTTTTCTTTCAATTTTATTCCATTTTTGTTGCTTTCCTATACCATTGAGGGTGGATGTAAAAGAGATCGTCTGGGGCAAAGCATTTGCCTTAAAAGATTGGCAGTATCAGACATTGATACTCTTGGAAATGTTCAGTTCAGCAGCCCGATGTCATATTTATGTCGGAAAATAACCCCCTCCCTCACACTACGTGTTTCTTTTTTTTTTCTTGTGGGGCACTCTCAAGGACTTCGAAGGAAGATTTAAGGGTTTCTTGGGGATGAACAGTTGATACAAGTTGAACATCCCCCTACTTTTACAAATTGACTACGGGATTCTATCACTTCTGATGTACTGATGCTGTAAGGATCTGTTTATTTTTGTTTACACTTTACGGGAAATTCCCAAAGTGTCAATTTTATCGGATTTCGTTTCGTTTTTTTTGTGTGTTGCTCTTTGCTTTTCATAACTTTATTTTGTTGTGTTTTTGGACTGTTTACATTGATTTGTGATAGGATGATGGAATTACATCCCTTTGAGGGTGTAACCCTTTGGGCAATTTACCAGATTCTTGGTAGGGTATGTTGTTTTATTGACCCATTATCTGGTGTTAAGAGTGGTAATCAGAGTTAAGAAAAGATACTTTGAGATTGTTTTGCGAATAAATTTGAAAACTGGTTAACTGCTTAATATCGGGTCGAGTGTTTTTTTATGCGATAAATACGTTCTAGTTGTAGGACGCTTGTATCTTTTAAAGTTTTTGACATCATCGTTAGATCTTTACAGGGCTGGTGTTATAGTTGTGAAAGCCAAGTTTGTAATTACACCTAAGTCTAGTAACACGATAATACGAAATAGGCTATCCTGGCTTCTTGACTTCCAATGTCATCAACATAGGCTACACAATGATATTAGAAAAGTGCTGTGGAGAATATCGTTCATCTTGAGATAATATAAAATCTTTCTTCTGTACTGAAAGCAAGCTAGTCGAGTATACAGAAGAAATTCAACTCAAAATATCAAGAAACAAGTAGGATAACAAAATCGAGCAAAAAGAAAAAGAAAAATAAAAACAAACACTTACCCTTATAATTAATTTTCTGACATCTCGCACAAAACAGGCCAAGGTGAAAGACTTCACCGTTGACTCCCAGTTGCGGTATTCCTCAAGGTTCTACCTTGAGGCCTCTCCTCTTTAGTCTTCATATTAATGATATTAAGCAAACACTTACAAACACCTTTTCCGATACCGTCTCGGTTTTAAATGCTGAAACCAATTGGAAAAAAAATTTTTATTTTGAGAAATTGCTATGGGCTATAAATGAAAATTTACAGGTAACTTAAAAATCAAATTTTGCTTGCTAACTAAATCAAACCTCTTGAATAAATCCAACAGCGTACATATATAAACGTGATTTCTATCTGCGAATATCGGAGATGATGCTCAGAAGACCTATTTCACGACTGTGGGGCTTCCTAAAACCCGACTAATAAGGCTTCAGGAGATAGTTTCTTTGTAATCGCTGGGAGATCGGTTGGTCCATTACCATTTCCAGGGTCTTGACCAAAAAACGCAGAGCATTTTCCAAGAGATGAGAATGAAGTAAGGAGAATATGTAAGAAGATCAAGAGAGTCAAAAGATTAACTAATCTAAGTTTGGATATCTGGGTCCTTCAGGATTTTTTTTTTAACCAAAGAAAGCGCACATCGGAATCTGGAAGCTGTGAATATTCTTATAAGCCAACGAAGTCTAGAATCCAGCCGCACTTATTAATGAAATATTGTACAGGGTTTGATGACACCTGCTTAAAGATAGGCATTCGTCCATAATTGGAAAAGGGTTTCTTCATCGTCTACAGATCGAGTTTCCACCTGCCCTCGTTATGGAAATATGTTTCACCAGTGAGAAGTGCCCGATTATCAAACTGACTATGACGCTAATCTTAGGTTTGGCAAGAAGTTCGTTGCATATGTTTGGCCAGATTTATTCAGGTTTATTCCCTATGCTTGTCTGTCGCCCGAGAGGCTCTCAAAGAAAAATTGTGTATAGACTAAGCCTGATTGAGGAGGAAACTTTACTGTATATTCTAGTCAATTGATCGGGTGCTGGCTCAGCATAAAGAAAGTAGAAAAATTAGATGATTTTCCCCACTAGTCAGACATGAGTTCAATAAAAAAAACGTTTGGCTCTGACAAAGAGAAAGCTTCAGATAAAAGACTTAAAATAGAAAAATAGATCTCAAATCTACATTGACTAGAATTTGGAGGACATTGTCTAAAGAATATGCCGAAACACTACAAAAAGGTGTAGGAACAAGGTGTGTGGTAATTATAAAAAAATACTTGGTTACGTACTTGTTTTTGAAATGAAGGTTAATTACTCGAAACCCTTAAGGTTGATGCACACTTACCGGTACGGCACGACACGCAACGACATAGAACAACAAAATATTTTTCTTAACAATTAAACGAGCCCATTCACAGATTCTCGCACCAACAGAAAACGGCCCGAAGTGGCAACTACCAGTTGTGTGTCGGTGACTATCGTTGAAAAGAATTCAGACCGGCAGCTGCTTAGTAAATTTACGGATACCGACAAAAGGTACTGTCTTCTTCAAAATCTGACTATGAAATATTTAAACTTTAATATTAATATTAATTTTAAATATTTAAAATAGTAGAAAAAGCTAAAGAGGAAAGCAGAAAGAGGGTTCACAAAGGTTAAGAAAGA
>QYTT01079153.1:0-13115 GCA_006980735.1 Dasypogon diadema | reverse complement strand
TTTTTTTTTTAGGGTGCTCTTTACACACTGATAACCCGTTTATGAAACGAAATTATTCTGAATGATTAGAAGGAATCTGTTAGACCTAGTTCCTATTCGCAAAAAGGTAGATACTGTCGAATATCGAGAAATTTCTTTGCTGCATTCTTCATATTGATAGATCATCAGACACTTTCAACCCTTGAGTCTCTTATGAAAATGAAAAATGTTGTCAATAGGCGCTAGACAAAGAGAAGGTCCTTTGATATGCTGATGACTTGGATCTCGTGGCCAGAAGTCCAACTGCTATTATAAAAATGATAAGAAGATTGAAAACTAATTAAGATAGAATGGGTTTAATTGTTGCAGCACCGAATACAATACAAGTACAATTCGATAATGCGACTGTATAAATCAAGAACTCCGTGTTTATCTATTGTACCACTCTATATACCCTTTTCTTATACCTCTACTTGATTTGCTACTACTCTTTGCTTAGATGGAAGTGCAACTTCCTGCCAGTGACTCTTCTGTTGTGAGCAGGAAGAATGCCAGCATTAATAGACGCCGGTAGAATTCCAACTAAGAATCCTACGCCATTATCTATTCTGCCATTTTTTTGTCAATTTTGTTGAAGAGCAGTGATACATTTTTTATTTGCACAGCTAAAAGAACTACAATCATCAGAGAGAAAAAAACGACGACTAATACATTTTGCGGCAATTATTTCTTTATTGTCCAACTCTGAGAAGGAAGTATTCAATGCTACTTCATCTCCCAATCCATTTGCTCGGCAGGTTTTCATGAAGTAAGCCCTCACGGTGGTAATAAGAGATGTTGGAACTCCTCAAATATGTGGCACAACAAACTCTCGTACTAATTACAGTGGTGTCAAATATAATGAACCCCAGTGCTGCTATTTCACACCCACTGTGTAACTCTGTTGTAAGATTCTCAGTTGTCCTGTAGGTGTAACTGTGGCCATTTAATGAACCATTCACCTTAACCCTTTCAGTTGCTATCTCTTTTGCTTAATTTGGACACGAGAATGTGGAATGCAAGTTTGGAAATCATGCGTCCATTGCACATTTTGCTAGGTCACAAATTTAAGTTATCCGGTCAAGATCATTTTCTCGAAGGCGTAGGCTAGTGTAACCATTAAATTCTTTCAGTGGATTCAGTTTAAAAATTTGTTATTAATTTTAAGGGACACACTTTGCATTAGGCAATTTAATTCTTTTCACTAATAATTCCAATGTTTTAATATCTAAATTGATAGACTTTTACAGTGGTGTTTTGCGGTCTTTTTCCATTTGGTTCATATAGCTTATATTTCAAGTTCTAACGATTTAGCATCATCGTAAAAAAGCTCAAATCTCTTGAAGTGATTCACTAGTTTCAGCAATTGGAATTGTCACTTTTGGATGTGGTGTGTTATTAATATTTAGTGGCGTTATTACGATAGAAATTTTAACAATATCCTTATCAAGCTAATTCATTTTACGTTAATTTTTTCTACGAGAGAAGGGTTTTAAAATTGCGGCGATGACATCTTGAAATTTTATAAGTGGATGGGTACAATTGATACAGCCTCGTGGCTATTTGAACACAATACGCTGATTTTTTGTTATCATCAGCACTCATTATTAAGATTTCGCAGTGACAATGAGCAAAAAATTAACCTTACTATAATTTAAATTACGTAATAAATAAAAATACAAAAATCACATTTTCTCTATCCCGTAACTTTTTACTAAAGATAGAATGTGATGTAATTCAATTTTTAGAGCGATATCATTCCATTAGCGAGCCCGACCAAACCCACTTCACATTACTAATCTTTTTAATTTCGCACTGTGTGAGCGAGAAAATGTTTAATTTTTTCACATTTGATTCAGTGTGCATGTGTGTGTGTGTGTGTGAATTTGAGGTATGATATCACATAAGGTACACTCAGATGTGTGTCTAATTGTGGCGGAAATGAAATAAAACAATTTGTTCTGGAAATCATACACCTCTTATTGTTACAGTGAGCTCATTCAAAATTGCATTCCCCCTGCTCTCCAGGAGTTAATGTGCCTGCAGTGACTTATGCTGTGATAAAAAAGATACACTTGTCACAATCTCGTATCTGTCGTACAATGATGTGCGCACACCGATGTGCGATAAGTAAACGCTACTTAAGTACGGTCAGTGCGAAATGTCTGGCGTTTAATAAGGTGGGCAATATTGTTTTGCGCATTCATAATACCCGTTCATGGTTCCGCCAAGCGTTTATTTTTCTACTAGCGCTTTAACAAAATTACAATAATCGACGGAAATGTTTATGGTTGAAAAGTGCTTGTGGTGCTGCATGTTGCAGTTAAGCACACGACCATGGATTTCACAATGATGTCATCGTAGACGTTATTCTACTTCCACTTTTAGATGCGATCCACTTGGTTAATTCAGATTCACCTTTAAAGTTGTTAACTGATTGGTGGATTGCACGCCAATCGAAAGGAAAAAGTGTTAAATAACTTCTGATTGCATTTACCCCATAAGTTTACACCTATAACTAATGATGTGAGTGTGGTTCGTTTGCCAGCTAGAGTAAATGCAATTTTAGCAACAGAGGCTGACCACTTTTTGAGGCCTAATGAACATTTTGGCTCGGTAAAAACACTTGAAAGAATGCCGATAAATAGCCTTTTACATGGTCTTGTTATGATCATCCGATCAGCAATTAGCCTTACCTGCAGAGCTGGGTTTACGTATTTTGTGCTCATGTGTGCTTAAAAGGTGGAAAGTCGTTTTTGTCCATTTCGATTTTTAATTAATAACAACAGAAATAAATACTGAGAAATTTCTTAGGAGTTTTTAAGTAATAAGTAAAATAATTTCTGTATTAAACTACAGGTCCAGAAAGAGCTCAACTAATTTGTTTTTTCTTTATTTTCAGAAATTTGTAACAACCGGAGATCTTGACGGATAAGGAAGGAAGGTAACGTAGAGAGTAGTGCTTTTCTGAACCCTATTTAATTAGAATCAGTAGATTATCGAAATCAATAAGAAATCTTTTGTCAGACTGAAAAAATTGCGGTCTCAAGCGGATCACGTTGTGAATTCAACACCTTCAATTATTTGCGTTTTTTTTTCTTGATGATTCACTTGCAAAATATTTTTGGAACGAATTTGTTTATCGGTTTTCATTTGTTTACAAGTTGACTTGAGTATAAGATGTACATCACTGTTTTGATCATCGTTATTTTTTTTTTCTTTGGTAAATCAGATTTCTGAAATTTTGCTCTATTCATTCAAAGTGGGAATTTAGAATTTGATTTTTTAGGAAAGATTACATTTTATTTTCAGGCCGCAACCTTGAAGACCTTATTTCACTCACATGGATGAACCTGAGCAAGCCTATTTGTAAAGTCTGTTTATCTATTGAGAAAAGGGTGGTACACCTTTTTGCAAAAATATTTTACCCATTGTTAGTTAACATGCCTTCCCTCTCTGACCTATAAACATCCTTTACTTTCTGGGGAAAATATTGCACAAATTGATATTCTGGTAAATACAGGATATTGCCAAAAAATGTTTACCCAGGGCACTCGATAAAAACTAGTTTATTCTAAAGGTATTATTAACTATAAATCACTGTTTTATCAAAATGACTGGCGAACAATCTATATCGACAAGTGAAGTAATTCAGGAAATAAGCTTGAAATCATACGAGGTGCTAACCAAAATTTCCCAGACTGATGCTGTAAAACGAGACTGGTTTACCTTCACGGCTGGGGGGCATTGTAATCTCCGCCCGTAGCTATACATCAAAACCAATGATGTTTCCATTGCCAGAAGATCGTCTGGAAACCCTTCTCAATGAACGTGTCAAACTCCGCTTGTGATTCAGATTGAATCTCTTCGACCGTTTCAAAACGTCAACCCTTCATCTGAAGTTACATTTTCGAGAAGAGTCCAGAGTTGCATGGAGCCAAATCCGTTGAGTAGAGGAGCTGCAGGACGGCAGTCGTCAAAAACAGCTATATCACTTATTTTTAAGCTCACTATTGTTGCTAATGTAATGCTTTTAAACTTTTTTTTGAAGATTAAATCATAAAGGCTCTATTGAGTTTAAATTAGGGGACTAAATAATCGTTTTAGTAAGGTTAGGGAGTTGTAAAGAGTTCAAATATTTCTTACGTGTTAGTACAATAAAATATAGTAGTTGCAGGGTGACGGGGTCTTCGAAAACGAATTTGAAAGGTCAGAAAGGGAAATATCTCGGGAACTAGAGGAGTTAACCATGTGTGTATGGTTTCAAATAAAAGGGAACTATGTGCAAATAATCGACCTTATCAGGTTCTTGAGATGTCGGCCTTCTTACCATTCAATTGCGTTGTCGAACACCCGCTCGCCATGAAGCTACTATATTTTACTGTACCACTGCGTAGGGAATGCATCTCCCTCTCATTTGAGACCAAACACATACCGATATCTTGTTTAGTTCCCGAAAAATCAACCCTTGCATCTTTAAATTGAATTTTTGAGTACCCATCGTTCTGCACCCACTACATTTTATTGTAATATCGTGTAGAGGTCATCTCCTTGTTTCATTTGAAAACCACACATGTACTTCTTATATTTTATCTAATTCTCGAGATATCAGTCCTCTCGCCCTTGAATTGCATTTTTAGCATCCCTGGCCCGGTGACTACGACATTTTATTGTATTATCATGTGGAGGTCAGCTCTATTTTCATCTGAGATCGTATATTGCAGGAGTACTTTCTAACTTCCGCAGCAGTACTTTCTGATTCCCAAGATATAAACCTTTATCCGCCACCCCCTTTAGTCTGTAACCACTAGATTATCTTTGCCCTGCAATAATTACCGGATAAAGTTTGTTTTCCCCTTTCATTTGAAACTGCACACGTACCTTCACTTTCTTTTAAAGTAATCTGTTATAATGTAATCAGATTACATACCTGCTCATAAGCAATTTCCCATTACAATCCCTTTCATTTGAAACTACACACGTACCTTCACTTTCCTTTAAAGTAATCTGTTATAATGTAATCAGATTACAATGTAATCTGTTGCTTTGTAATCTAACTACAGAAACAGACATACCTGCTCATAAGCAATTTCCCATTACAATGTAACCGAATACAATGTTTGACTAAAGTGTAATGCAATTATCAATCAGATTACATTGTAATTATTGTGCCCAACACTGGTTTTGAATATATGCATTAAAGATCATGAACTGTTCGATATGAAAAGTTCGGGATGAATGATGTATGTACATATTAAAATTTTAATCCAGACCAAAATAAGCTCAAAGTCAAGTATTTATTTATAAAGTGGAATAGTTTATAATTTGGTATACATGCATGTATTGCCAAGTGGAAAAAAGAGCAGTAGTGATATAATATATATATATATACATATCAGAAAAAACATTCTGACTTCACTCTGAACTCGTTCCAGTATCTGAAATATTCTTGGTTTCACTTAATCTGCTCCGTAAAGTATCACAGCAGTTATCTATTTATCGAATATGATTGACATTGTCACTTTTTTCTTGGCCATTACTCTGAAAGAAACGGGGTTAGTGACCCACGTCACGTCAGAACTTGAATAGTCATATGTGGGATCTGGTGCGGCCGTTCTCTTTAATCTGATATTTATCGATTAAGAAAAGTAAAAAAAACATAATTACTAAGTAGAAAATCTACTTATTTCAACTATTCTAATATCGCGTAAATAATGAATCTGTTTCAAATCATTCGTCTTTCCTCCTTTTCTGTTATTGTTGTTAATTCGAAAGCACCATAGGATATTGCCTGCGTTTCGAATTTTTCACATTCCATTCTGTAGACATCTGGGTATATTTCATCTTGCAACGTCTGCGTTTTTATTACGTTTTTTAATAGTAAACATGATATTTAAAGTGATTGCAAGTTTCATTCAATTAATAGAATACATTTTTATATTTTAATTCATAATATTACAGTTACTGAATGCAGTTAAAGTGGTATGGCAAGAATGACGCTCTTAAGATCCCATAATTGTTAATTAACGTTGATTTCTTAATCACGCTTGCATGAACCGTAAGTCCGAGCCCTGCCGGGAAAATTAATGATTCGTTGAGAGTCATTTGAGCGGTATACAATATTCAATTAAAATCATAAATTCCCATAATTCACACAAATTGAGGCAGGCAAGAAGCCAACATCAAAACTTAGGACTACCATTGATTTTTTTCTCCCTTCATATCGTCCCGACGATTGTATGTTTATCGACAACACGTAATCATAGACATCGCGTGAGTTCAATGACTTGGCGTCTTCCACCTTTTCACCACTCCTACAAATTGGATTTGTTTCTCCTGTGGGCGATGGCGTCACGTTGGCTCATTTCAAAATCTGCTCTACTAACGAACAACAGAAAATACCCAGCAACAAGCTGTACAAACATAGAAACGAAAGTTATCCTTAAGCGCCTGGAAATGGCATGGTAAAATGCAGGAACAAGAGTTCAGCAACCCTTGCGTCTGTAGTCGCTATAAATAAAATTTCTTCCTCCTGTGACCACACCCTCAACTTGGGAGCCTCCTAAGCATGACCAAGTCCATCACCACCACTAATTCTACCGAAGCAATTAATTGTCTCCGTCATGTAGAAGTGAAGCAAACTTGGCTTGACCACGAAAAATTGATCTGACCCTGCGGAATGCTCATAATTGGATGAGAAGTTTCAGTGGCACCGGGCTTTTGATTATGTCATTTGAATTTTTTTTTTCCAAATGGAATATTCTTTTTGTACATTTAAGAATTTGATGTTCAGTACACTTCACTTTAAATGCCTTCCTGAGTAAATTCTGGTAATAATAATCATGCTGTGCTGTGCTGTGCTTGAAGCATCTGGTAACAATCAGCATTTCTTGTTTTCTTGTTTTTTTTTTCTCTTGATGAAGCCGATGATTAATGAACGAACACTTTTTGAGTATTCAAAAGTTGGACGTGTCAGATTGCCGGCTTTAAGTTTTAATCTTCGCCATGCATTTTAAAAGACCGCACCTACTGAGTTATTATGACGAAAGTAAGATGCGAATACGAGCTTTGTGGGAAATTATTAATCTTGGATGGATAATTTCTTTTAGAGGCTAAAGCAGGCCCACTTTTCAATATAATATTTACAGTTGTTCCAGCAGGAATGGATATACGCATATGTAGGCATCGAAAATCACACGCAGTCTGAATAATTTCGATTCGTCTTATTAGCATAATTTTGCATATGCAATCGCGCTTGAATATTTATGGGACGTTATTGTTCTCTCTAAAAGTCTATTAAACTTTTCGTACGTGAAATAAAATAGCTTTGCATATGAAATGGCTTTATTGGGTGCATTCAGGAGAAATTACAATTGCGGAAGGAAGTTTCCTCACGATATTTTTTAAATTTTGAACTGCAATGAACTCCTTCACCTACCATTGTATACTTTTTTGCATTTGAATAAATTATAAGTTCTATTTACAGCTTTGATTTTTCACAGCACTATTTTACGTTATGTTCGAGTTATTTAACATATTAATATTAAACATTCAGAAGTAATTGTTTTCTGTAGCGAAAATTCAGGAATCCGTTAAGAACAATTGCAATTGACGAAAGCTCTATTTATATATAAAATATTATATTCTGTCGACTGGTCATACTTATCGGTCCAAAAAGATTATATGGACCTATGTACATCAATGCCTATATCTCGTTTCAATTTTGGAATTTTCCTTATAATATTGAAGGAACCATTCAGCGCAGCTTTCGGAAATTTCGTTCCGAAATCCAGGCCGTTCATTAGTAACAAATGTTACTGCTACTGTTGTTTACTTCAACGACAGTAAAATATCTTGCAATAAAAAATTATTACTAGCCTTGCAAGGACGTTGCCATGAATTGAATGGAAATTGAAAAACTTATTCGTTTTAAAATCCTTTCCTAATTGTCTTTAAGGAATATAAATGATCCTTTCTTTTAAAAAAATCATTTCTTGGGATGAAAAGTAGTTTAGTACATTATTCCTTCTTTCAACCTGGGTTAAACAATTGAAACTGAATATTACTATTTCGAAATATACTTTATGTACCAAAATCTCCCTGGGAAAACTGTATGCATGAGTCAATCTGTATGGACCCATCCTCCTTCATGACAACGCAAGACGTCACACTGCAAAATTACTGTAAAGAAACTTTCAAAGTTAGGTTACGAAATGCTCTTCGTTTTTCTGTCTATTCCTCAGATATTTGTCCAATAGATTTTCATCTTTTCAGAAGTTTAGAATCATTCTTGCGTTAGGAGTCACCAGAAACTTCGAAGGGTTTATCGCTTTTAACACATTCATGACTATACGCCTTGCTAGAAAGAGAGCTTTCTCATATTTTATGAGGTTTGTCATGTAATCCTTTCAGGAAAATCTCCTCGCATGATTCATCGGGTGGCATACGCCGTCCTGAATGGGTTTCCACGAGCGCACGCAAGGTCGTGTCGTATGCATTGCATTTGCATGTGCGGTTTTTATATCAAAAGTTTTTATATTGGATATTTTTGAAAATTATTTACCTCTTCAACTATAATAGGTACCATTTGCATCCACAGCATTCTGTCAATTGATGGATTCTAATGAAAGCCTACCCTTCGAAGAAGTCTTGGCCTTTAACATGTTCACGGCGGCCTACAGCGCTGATGGTTCATGCGAGATTTTTCTGAGAGAATTACATAATAAATCTTACATAACATGAGAAAGCTCTCTTTCTAATAAAGCACTGACATGAAAAGTGTTATCATTCTTTACTTTTTCTATATACCAATTACCAAATCCATTTTGACATCGATGTATTTTGCGAACAATCGCTCACCTTTTAGCAGAATTTAATGTCTAACCGATAAAAAATCCTTGACTAGATCTTCTTTCCTGGAGCATATTAATGTCGTCGTATTTTCCCGTTGAATGCCAGCTAAATAAACCCTTCTCATTTGAGTAGGCGTTCATTACTCATAAATATGATTTATTTATATTATTCACATATATGTATATGTTTAAACTGGCATATATCTTTATGTTGCCATAAAACGGAAATTAGTGCTCTGCCATAAAATTTTTATCGTTAAATTTATCAGACCTTGCTGCAATTGCTTTACGCTCTGTAAGAGAACGGGCCTTTTGCAGGATGGGATGATTTTATCGCGAAATTCATATAAAAGAATCAATGAACCTTGCAGAAAACTAGTCTCCGATTAGTTCGATGTTAAAATTGCACCATCAGCCAACCGTAAATGATCTTCAGTGCTGCCAGCGTAATCTTTTCGAAGATATTAATTGCATTAGAAACGATTTCGTTTCAGAATGCTGTAACCATTTCACGCCCAAAGTCTACCTACGAAGCTACCTATCGACCTGTCGTCACTATTTCTTTTCTTTATTTGCAGTGATTTTGCCGTTATTTCAAGTCGAAAGTTGCTAAACCAAGCGATCCATTTACATTTCCTTCCTACAGAGGAACAGAAGAGGGGAGTACCTCATGAATGAGTAATTAACTTTTTTCGATTGAAGATTTTCGAACTGAACCCCTTGAGAGTAGAACCGTAGCCATTTTCCTGTTTGATTCTGTTGTCAAAAGATCTTTTCTGGATTCTTCTTGTTGTCACTTTTTTTAAAAGCACTTACCTGCGGTCCCGTCTAAGTTAATTTGAATTTTGTGCAACTTGTTATAAGGTTGCGTGAAACGGAAACCTAAATGTTATCTTTATTGAGGTACTACTGAACGCCCTTCTTCATTAGCATGCCGTTGACCTAGTTTAAAGATTAATTTCTCAGATATGCATAAAACTGGAACTCATTACTAGTGAAGTGACGAAAAGGGGCCCATGCGGCAACGATTTCAGCCAAATTTTTGTATTTCTAGTATTATTTTGTTCAAGATAAATTCAATTTATAAATAGAACATCTAGCGACCAACGAAATTTAAAGATGTTTGTTTCACAAATGCACTTGACATGCATGGGGCTATTAATTACAGGTTGATTGAGGAATTTTAAGATAGATAAATTCTGGTTGCTATGGACCATATTAAAACCTTGGACGGTACTCATTAAGTCGACATTATTTTAAGGTCAAAGTAAGACACTATGCACTGCAAATGTTAGCAAAGCAATCAGAATTCAAATAGCATGGAATTCTTAAGTCATCAACCAGTCGCGAAGATGAGATGAATTTAAACCACCTACTCACTCATTCAATTTGTATGTGACCGGAATGGGAAAAAGCATCTCAATTACTGCAGTAGGATGAATATTCATTAGCCCGCCGTCTTATTCAATCACTGTCTAAGAATGTTTCGGTTACTTGACGACGGCGTACACCGCAAACAGTTACGAACTACTCAGTCCGACTTTTTCGTTTGCTGGAACAAATGAATTTGATTAAACGCACTAAACCCAACAATAGATCGCATTAAGAATGCATTGTTGAGGCCATTAACCCTTTAGCTTAGCTTCATATAATTAATGCAGTTTGTGGCTTTTCTAGCAGTTTTCGATTTTTAATTAGTTATATTTGGGTATATCGTCCTACCTTGTGTGTCTTTTAGATTTATAAAAGATTTTCATAATAAGAAAAAAAATATTTCACCATTTTTAGCTCTTCTTTTTTACACTCACTGGGAGTAGTTGGGTTCTGCAAGGCCTAAAACCAAATAAGAACAAGAACAGAAAAATAAAGAGCGTTGTAGTAAATTATTAATTGCTCAGAAATTAGTGCAATTTTTACGTGCGCCTTTGAAGCAACAATCAACTGATGTTTAGGGTCCTGATTCAGTTTCGATGCGGTCGTGTAAAAATTCCTTTCATAAATTTTGTTCGAGAGATTTTGATCTCAAGGATGAAAGGACGTCCTGTAGAGCTTTATGAAGGTGCCTTGCTTTCTTCTATGGAGGAAGAATCAATTTTATGAAGTATATTTGTCAAGCTGTTTTAACTTGAGGCAGTTATAAATCCAAGAGAGCTTAATTGCCTCATCTTTTCCAAGTTTTTTACTTTTAAGGTCCTGCGTGTCAAGGAATTGCTCAATAAGTTCGCTACCTTGAAATCTTGTACGATTCGGACAAATGGTTTATCTGGTTTTCTCCTGAAATATGGATCTTAATTGAAGACAGGGACTTTTAGTACCATAAATTCTCAAGATCTAGAGATGCATCTGATTGCATTACTTGTAGAAGGATGTGTAACCAACTTATTTCTGTGGTTAATGTGTGATGGGTTTGCTTTCCGATGCGCGACCTTTAATGAGGTCTTTGTAGTGTGAAATCTAATATTACAGGTTCAGATAACCTAAATTCATCAGAATTATTTTTCCTCACATTTTAATAGTAATACCGCTGCTCGTTTGATGAAATCTGAATTTCCTGTTGTCTGGAAACATTTAATTGTTTTGTCTATAGATAAAAATGTCTCTGTTACCATGCCATCTAATTTTTGTCCTATAAATATATCGCGCTCCTTAGCCAAAGTACTTGAGAGTATTATGTGTGTGTGCAATCGTTGACACATCTTGAAGCCAATTGTTTTTCACACAGTGGCAGTCCAGCTATCGTGAACAGTTGCGAAATAACTCGGTTGAAGCTAGCTACTGATATACGTGCCACCATCGACAATAATGAGGCGTACTTTTCCAAGACATTAGACAGCCCGAATCACCAGAGACTAATGGAAAAGTTATCCTGTCTACTCAATCTAAGCCAGATTGCACTTAAACTCGTACTTAACTAATATCGCAGTGGATCAAACAAGTGACGGTATGTGATTGTTTTTCTGCGATGGGTAGCATGCAATCTGATGTACCACAGGATTCCAGACTAGAACCATTACTTTTTAGTATATATACCATATTAACGATCTGCCTGACGTCGTGTAAAACTTCTCTATTCATATGTGGGCTTATGGCGTCCAGTTCTACATGACGAGACCAGTTGGCTTAATGGAAGATTGGGTCTGTAGACTAAGCGGCGGTTTGCGTCCAATTTATCGTGGTCGATAGATATCAAACTCAGCTGAAATACGGTTAAGTCGAACCACATGATCATAACTAGATTTCGTATTGATTCTTCTAAATTCTTTTCCATCATGCTGAATAATAAGATTCTAATTCGCGTGAAAAAAGCGAAAAACCTGGAAATATAGTAGCTTAATAACAACCTGACATGCTGCGATCATGTTAAATCATGGAAAAAATATGGAACACTTAAGGGATTGTGTTCATTATCCTCTCTGCTTCCATTTCTTACACGGCTACGATCTCGTCGTCGAAATATGTTTGTAAATGTCTTAACACTAATAATATAATTAAAAGTTTACTTTTTGCAAAACCTTATAATCCGTCTAAAGTAGCTTTTCTAAACGACGTTACGGACTTTTCATTCCAGTATCAGGATGAGCAGGTTGCTGGGTTAGATTTCGAGCCTGGATCGAATTATTCAATTTGCAGAAATATTTTGACTCGTGAATTATTTACATACACTTTCTTATTGGATGCTTGCATTATAAAAGGAATCCATACTCTGAATCTCACTTTTCTAGGACCGGTGGCTGAAATAACCACTAGAGACGTTCCCTTTCTAAATTCTAAAGTGATTTCTCATCTTCCACCTGACATTGATCATCGAAGTTTTTCCCTGATTCTCTGTAATAATCTACGAATGAATAATTCTTATTACTTTTATATTAAAACTTTTGGCATAATCAATGAATATAATTAACAGAAAAGTCAAAAATTTTCATATTTTTACTTTGAATACGTAACATAGGAAATTGTTCCAACGAGTTGACTCACCACCAAAATCAATTTTTTTTTTCATTGGCTTGTTTAATGACATGTCAAAAAAGTGTCGTGCTTTCTTGTCTGATGCCACACATTTTATCCAATCCTCATAGGTATGCTGCCAGACAAGCATTTTTCTTTCACACGATTTTGAAAAGAACACGACATGCATTCTATGATACTTCTTGCATGTGAGACGTGCTCCTGCTCACCCGAGAATTCTGTTTAAAGAAAGTAGAAAGTGCAAGAAAAAAAACCTGAGAAATACGATGTACTCCGAAG
>QYTT01079152.1:0-18374 GCA_006980735.1 Dasypogon diadema | reverse complement strand
TTCAAAACCATTTTGTGATTAGTCATCAGTCTGAGTCTATACCACGACCGTAAAACAGGCCTTCTTCTTCTGTTGCAGCTCTTTGAACCTCTAGCCTGACCTGATAGAAAGCAATCCTTGTCCCTTTAGAAGCAAAATTAGTGCTGGCATTCTCCTTACTGATCCTAAGTGCTTCTCCTCAGGTGTTAAGAGTGTGAAAGAATAAACATACTCCAATGCAAGTTGTTCCTCCTACGACTACATTACTGTTGAACTTATTTTTCTACACAGTTCTGATGATCAGGAATGGCTTTTTCAGAGTAGGTTATGGGAAGCATAATGGAGAAAGCCAAAAGAAAACTGAAGAGAGTGGACGCACAAACGGACGATGGCAGTAAATAGATGCCTATAGTGGTGCGAGTGTTTTTAATTCAACGCTCGGGTAGATGGCAAATGAAAGAAGGAAACTGTAGATTCTTAAGGCCCTCAACAAAAAAAAACAATTTTTCGAACGTTCTACAGTAGTTTCTTTGAGTGCTGAGGAGCGCGATAGGCCTCGTTTCAGGAACAAATCTGTTATACTCCGCACTCAAACAGTCAAAATATCATGCATAAAGATTTATACAATTCAAGTAATAAAAAATGGAATGGCTATTGTTTAAATTGGATAGATACAATGCCAACTGAAATTTTCCAATTTTTTTTGGACGCCTAAAAGTTATGAAGCTAAATGGTTTTTTTTGCATCGAATTAGTCATCTTCTAGGTTGTAGAAGATGTAGAATTGCCTTTAAAAAAGTTTTAAGCTGGTGTAAACTGCGTATGAAATGGAGCCTGCAGGTTCTTCAAGTTAAAACTTGCCTGCACCTGGAACTTGTCACAGTCACCTAAAATCAAAAAAATCGAGATTTTCTTAGAGTATAGGAATGTAGTTCCAGTTGAGCGGACAGAAATTTTAATATTTTAATTGTTAACAAAATGGCGCAACTTTAACGAAAATGTTCGAAGTTTTCGAAAAATATACTATATTTTGGGCATTTTTAGGAAAAATTTGGATTGTAGAAAAACGAATTATACGCTTGACTGAAGAAAAATTTATTTTACAACATTCTATTGGAATTTGACAGAGAAAAGTGCAGAACCAGTTGTAAAAATGTCCGTTCAAGAAAATATGTTTAAACGTTTTGTGTTCAATTATTTTGGTGATTAATCAATTTTTCCACTTACCATATTTTAAGATGAATAACCGAATATAAGGAACTGACATGACTGACTGACATGAATTTATAGGTACATATTACTTTAAAAGACTAAGAAAACTGATTGGCGCCCATTAATGTTTTTCAAAATTCCATCATCAACATCGAGTCGTTTGAAATTTTGTTAAACTAATATAAAAATCACGGCTCTAAAGGTCCATATTTTGTTGTGGTGATGACAAAACTCTTGTGTTTCTTAACCCTTATTGAATAAACATAAGATTTTTATTGGAGTAGTCGCCTGAAAATAGTTTGTTCATCTATGATTAAGGAAAAATTTAAAGAAGACTCTAAAGCACCCCAAAAGTAGATGAAATTTAAATCTAGGAATTTGGAGGAATCATTAAGATTAACAAAGTCAAGGAGCGTGCTGTCTATATATTCTCTAATCATAAGGTTATCTGATACAATGAAGACCTTATTTGCATGTTCTCTACGAAATCTAAAGAAAAAAATTTCCTACATACGAGGGTGGATCAATAAGTATCTGTCGTAGGAATGAAAATACAAACTTTTGGCAAATGTGTTTTTTATTTTTCAACGTAGTCTCTTTTTAATGTGATACACTTTTTCCAGCCAATTCTTTAAACCTTCTAAAAAATACGTTTTTCAAACGCATCAAAATAGGCTTCTGTTTCACCGATGATATCCTCATTTGATTTGAACTGAACTTTTTTCCTGCGAGCCACGTTTTCATGCTGGGAAACAAGAAAAAATCACAGGGAACCAGATCTGGCAAGTACGATGAATGCAGCAGCAGTTCGTAACGCAGTTCATGCAGTTTGGCGGGAACGATACTGGCCGAGTGAGCTGGTGTATTATCATAGTGGAACAACACTTTTTTCTTAGCCAAATTGGGCCTAGTCTCTTTCAATTTTTGGTCGAATCGGTCCAATAACTTACTGTAGTACTCCGCTGTTATTGTTCTTCCTCTTTCCAGAAAGTCGATGTGGATTACTCCTTTGGAATCCCAGAAAGTCGTAGCCATAACCTTCCCGGCCAATGGAATCACCTTTGTCTTCTTCGGAGCAGATTCGCCTGGAAATTTCCATTGTTTTGACTGCTGCTTGGTTTCTGGCGTGTAATAGTGGATCCAGGTTTCATCCACCGTTACGACGTGATGCAAAAACTCCTGCGGATCTCGCTTGAAAGTATCCAAACACTGCTTCGAAGTTTGAAGGCGTATTCGCTTGTTGTCCAAAGTGAACAATCGCGGCATAATCATGCAAAATCTTGATTGCCGATCCGTAAGAAACGTCTACGGCCTCCGCTATTTCACGCACTTTCAATCAGCGATCAGCAAGAATCATATCATGTACTTTTCCCACGATTTCTTCAGTTACCACGTCTGATGGACGGCCTGGGCGCTCCTCATCAATAAACAGACGTGCGGCCACGTTTAAATTCATTAAACTGTTGTCATAGATGGCGAAACTGCATCTAATTTCGCTTTTATTTCTTCGCAACTTTTCCCGTCCAAAAATAAGAATCGAATCAACGATCGATACTGTTATTTTTCCATTGTAGCGTAAAATACCAACCACATTCAATACAAAATCCTTGTGAACTGTCATTTGACAGCTGACAGTATACAATAGTAACAGCAACATTCCCCAGTAGCGCCATCTACCTTCAAACACGGGTACTTATTGATCTACGAGGGTGGACATCTTTAAGTGTTTTCTAAGTGAATTTCACTTCAAAATTTAATTTAAAATAATTATGTCCAGCAAGTACTTCCATCTTCTGTTCAGTTTTTTATTTTTAAATATTTTTTTGAAATAAATTTTCACTGCAATATCAGAAGTATTTATACAAATTGAACTCTGAATAAAAATTTTGAAATTTGGATGGAAAATCTTGAACAGACATCAAAGATCTTGCATTTAAAGATAAATTTTGAAGTTTGCAATTCATGTTACATATATTTTATGCTATAAAAATAATAAAACTCGATTTTTTTCGCAACCGTCCTCCGTCTTCAAGATTACGCAAATATAATTTCTGATGGCTAAGGAATTACTGGTCCATATATTCTCCAACACCAGTGCGGCTCCAGTGGAGCTTCTAATGCAAGGGGTTCTCATCACATCAGATATACGATCACTTGATTTTATTTCCGAGGTATCTCAAATGAAAAACTTTATAGAATTTAGTGTAATTAACAGATTGCAACAACATTTCGCAAAAATTTTCCAGGGTTGTGGGCAAAAGTCTCAAATATGCGTTTCATTCGCGTGTATCCGCTTAAATGAGAAACTTTTAGAATCAGTTATTTAAGATAAATTTTGATTTTTATAGTTTAAATTAGAAAAATAGTTTAATTTTGAATGATATTATTTGTTTTATTTTTTACTAACATCTAAAAAAAACATCCATAAATATCCTGTATATTGGCAAAATTCCTAAACTTTATATTGTTAAAGATTTATTCGTGTCGCGTGTACCACCTGCGCTTACCACACTTTTTGTACCAATGTGGATAAAGTCAGATAATATAGGCGACATGAATTCGTAAGGTCTAGAGGCCAAAAATAACTGGTATTTTTAAACAAAAAAGCCCAGATTATTATTAATAAAAAAATAAAGAAATATGTACGAGTTATGCTCATAAAATCCTATGTCGATTTCCTTCAAGCATTCTAAAACTCACAATTTTTTTAAAATCTAGTATTTATGGATAATTATAACTCATTCCCATAAACGACACTTATTTAAGAAAGCTTGTTTTTCCTGTGCAAGGTAAAAGATATCTTAGGCTTCTATTTTTTCAACAACACAAAAATTTTTAAAGTTACATTTTAGTTTTTCCGAGCAAAAATAAAAGGTCACCCAGAACTTTTATCTTTTGTAATAACTTTAAAACGAATATAAAGACTCATTATTTTTGAACCTTCATTTTTATAATGGGTTGCAAATAGGGAATTGAAATACGCCCAAATGATCGAATAAGGAAGAGAAAATCAAGTACAATTACGAAGTTTGGGAAGATGGATTTTAGGAATATTGTATGATCAAAATAGTAGCTGCGTTTCTTTCATCTGATCCGGACCATTGAAAATTTTGAAATGAATTGACCCCTCACGGTTTACAGACTACAAGGTTAGCCAGGTTTTTACTTTGAATCGCCATTTTGTGACGTCACTCTGGATGCTTTGTTTTTATAGCTTTTTCATGGTAACGATTTTTAAATTTTGCAATAAGTGAGGTAGTTTTGTCGTCGTGTTCGAGGGTTTTTCAAATATGTATTTAATTAATATTAATTTCACCTACAAAAACAAAGCATCTTCTTCTTCTAATAAAGAGTCGAGCTCAATATCGAGTTTACGTTTTGAAGTATTGAATTATTCAACCTCATGGCAATCTGATGATTTTCTTTTTCAGATTACAAAATCGCCGATTGTTTGCCTGTGTTTAAGAAGTCAACTTAATTCAAAATTTTCAATTATCTAGATCCGATGAAAGAAACGCAGCTAATAAAAAAGTCACAAAAGATACGGCACTTTTCATTCATTCATATTTCATTAGATTTTTGAATAATTTCCCCTGTTCTAATTATGTTTCAATATATCTTTTATTTCTGCTCGGGAAATAAAAGGTCACTTTAAAAATTTTGGTGTCGTTGAAAAGATATAAGTCCAAGATATTACCTTTTACGTTCCACAGGGAAAATAATGCTTCTTAGATTATTCACTGACAAATAGAAGTAACTTTTAAAAGGTCACTTTTCGAAAAGGTTCTAAAATTGGTACGGCCTCTGGTAAGGTATTTAGGTCAGTATTTCAAATCATGGTAATGATATAATTTCATTTAGAACTGGAAATTGCGAATTATTTCTATTTCTTTAAAAATTCATAAAGAAAAATATGAACTGTCTCATTGATCTATATACAAAAAATTTTTCAAGATTTCAAGAATTAATATCCAAAAAGAAAAAAATATGAAAATTTTTGTTGTCCACAATGTAGATATATCTCCTTATGCCAAAAATTCAATCCGAGTTTATTTATTTTAATCGGAACATTCTTGTACCACACATCCGCGTATTCTATTCGTTCTACTCTACGGAATGAATAAAGAAATACACCCAACGTGAATTCCTTTTCAAATTTTCTCTTTAAACTGGTTTCACTTTCATTGCAGTTTATGTGTCTCTTATTTCTTCACATTTCAATGCTTTTTCAAAGCATAATTAAAGCGTCAGCATTTTGTAATGACTCATAATTTGAATAAAACATTAATAGTCCTCGCTTATAAGCTTCTTGATTTATGCAGTACAATAATGAGCTTTTAGTATCTAAATGTTGTTTTGTTGGTTTTTTCGTTTCTTACAATTTTATAAACTGCGCTATCTTCAAGTGCTTCATCTGCGCCTTTGAGCTAATAAAAGCAGTTCTTTGTCCTGAACTTTTGTTAAGTTAGCTGACAGCTTTTATCTCGTCTCATTATTCGGAGATCGTAGATGCGTGTTTATATAACAGTTAACAGTAGTCTAAAGAGAATCCGCAAATGGAAAACTGTTCTACATGCCTGAAATTCTGAAACGAATCATGAAATTCCACAGTTCAAATAAATAGCTTGATGCACAGATATTAAGCGTGGAGACTGATCTATCGTTAAAGCCGCGATAGAAGAGAGTAAAACAAGCGACATTTTGTCTGACCTTCAAAAAATACCGATGTTAAGAATAGTTTAGTCACTAAGTCCTTATTCAAAATTTATCCAATGGCAACAATGCAGTAGATGTATCCGTGTCCAAATATATGAACTATACTTAATTATAGTCAGGTCTGGAGCCAATTTCAGCCTTATAGAGAAATTATGGACAAAGTATTTCTTGCATCGCAGAAGAAAGTTCAGCACTTCATATCAATCTTTGATGTAACCAAGATGTGATCCGCTCAACTGAGATTTTTATTCAAATTGGGAACCCTACTGACGAGCAAAGGCTGAAAGAGATTTAGGGCCCATTTCAGTTTTGGCTTTTAGGTGCAACGAATTCGACAGAATTGGTCTTGCCTCAGCGATAATCTTCGTAACGCCGTCCAAGGATGATGTCATTTACAAAACTGAGATTGGATGAGTATAGGAAGAAATTGAGAGGCATGCTGAGAGATCGTTTGAGTATCACAAATTAAAGAGGCGCATCCCATAGGAAGCAGGGGAGGTGTACTACTAAATCCAACGACTCTGGTTAGGCTAGACCGCATGTACTTTATAAATCTCGTACGTGGAGGGAGCTATGTGGTGCTGACAGACTAAGGGAGCAATTAGGCTGTCGTGTAGAACAATCAAAAGAAAAGCTCTAAACATGGAGCGAGGAACACTCAGATGTTTAG
Organism: Dasypogon diadema; assembly: GCA_006980735.1. Lineage (NCBI taxonomy): Eukaryota > Metazoa > Arthropoda > Insecta > Diptera > Asilidae > Dasypogon > Dasypogon diadema. Next base: position 11,798 of record QYTT01079152.1, on the reverse strand, counting down.
TTAGGACTGCTGAAGCATGGCAGCTTTGAATATCACATCAAAAGGATGGGAAACTTGGAGGATGATATGGAGGATGATACATGCAGACTGCGCCTGGAGGATACTGACTCGGCGGAGCACATTGTATGAGATTGCCCGGCTTTGGCAGCAGGAAAATGCCTGTCACAGACAGTTTCATAGGTAGCATGGATCAGTTAACCTATAAACAAATGCTTGAAATAATATGAGATACTGAGGTTAGAGAACTACCTAGAAACTCTCCGACGTGGACTTGCTAAGACGGCTCTTAGCAGAGGGACTTCACAAGTGACTAGAAAACTTCACAAGTGACTAGAAGCCTTTACTCCTCTTAGGGTACCCTTCTTCTACTGTTCTCTTCAAATTGGATCTTGGCTTTGCTGACGATGCATTTATACTTATTGCAAATGTAAGCTTATGGGGATATCTGATTTATTTTCTGGCAGTTTGTTCGCTATATAGGCCCTAAAAATGATGCACATAAAGAGTTGTTATTTGGCCTAAAATTTTATAGCTATGAGGACGCTACTAAGATACTCGAGAAACTATGTTCACGATTGAAGCGAAATCAAGAAAAGTGACTTAGAATATTTATAGGTCGCAGATTAGAGCGTTTCTGACTCTGAAAAATCTTTATTTGTCGGTTTTTGCCAGCCTGAAGATGAGCTGTTAGCTCGAAACGCGTCGCATTTTTAAAAATAAATAAAACAAGACTGTAAGGTGGTTTTGATTTACTTTCAACTTGGTGTTTCAATTCCCATTTTCCAAAATTTATTCGTCAGTGATGAAAAAGACTCGTCCAGTATTGTTATGACTTCCGCTGAAGAAATCATTATTTTTCAATCCAAATGATTTTAGACTGCGAAATAAAGAAAAATGGGATGGAGCTGTGGCCGGTGAATACGATGGATGCAGCATCGCTTCCCATTGAGCTTTGTATTGTCATCTTTGCTGGGTGTGGCGCGCGTTAATCGGATAAAACAACACCTTCCACCACTTTCAAACCAAAGATGGACGTTTTTCTTCTAACAGTGCCTTAAGCCGCTCAAACTGCGTCCAGAAGACCTGGTTTGCTATCGTTTGGTTTAGGTTTTGGAATTTCAAAGTGATAGCAATACCTTACATGAATGAAGACCACTTTTAGTGTGAGGTGGTAGTGTTTCTCCTATTTCTGTCCACTGTCTTCTATAAATCCCAATTTGGTCCAAAAAAGATTCATTTCCGAGTCGTGAAAGCAAAGAAGAGCACACATTCATTCATTGCTGGCGATTGCAATCAGAGAGTACATGTGAGACTCATTGGCCCAATTTGCTCTGACCTTTCCTACAGTATTCAGGTGACGATGGATAGTTGAATGACAAAATGCAAGCTTCTCGGTAAGTTCCTCAACAGTTACGATGCGACTTTCTTTCAACAAATCTCACATCAGGATATCTTCAACCAGCTCGACAGATCTTCCACGACAAGCTGCATCTTATAGGCTTTAGTTTCCAGCTCTGAATTTCTGGAACCACCATTGGCACTGGTTAACACTTATTGCACCTTCGTCACATATTGCAGTCAGCAGCAATATTTCTCGGTTTCCAATGCGTTTTCACCTTTGTTGAAATGATACACTAAAATATATCACCTTCATTACTTCCGTTTTAACTCTGCAAAAATAACTTTAAAACCGACCTGCTCTACTCAAAACTTGTACAACGAATAAGGACAAGGTGCGATAGGACGTATGTACCAAGTGGATGCAAGTACTTTATCCCCTCTCCACTAAGACTTTTTTGCATGCGAGTTACAATACCGTAAATATTATTTACGGATTGCCTTAATATTATAAAATTATATTTATTCCTCTTTATACTCACAGGTATATTTCTGGAGTGCTTTGGTAAGAAACAATAAACAAATTAATGACGAAATATGTAGTAATATAGTACTAAATGAAAAAATAAAAAAAAAAATTAATTGGGACGACAGTGATTTTTAGAGATTTATGACATAAACAATTAGCAGTGCAGGTATTTGGCCAAAGTCTTCTTGGAAATAGATCAGAAAGTTATTTAGGTGCTACCCAATAATTATTTCAGTTTAATTTAGTGTCAGTCTTTGTCGTGTAGATATCTGCAGGATGAATTAGTGGCAATCCGCGTAAGAATTGCAAAAGACCAATGATGCCGATAGAGCAAATATTAAAGTCCTGCGCGAGCAGACATCTATGACAGTGACCGAAATCGCAGAAACAGAGTAGGCATTGGAAAATCCACATTTTCCGGCATCATTTTTTGGTAATGGATACTTATTTTACGATAACAACAAAAAAACAAAAAACTACCGCACATGCTGACGCCGTCCTGTTGGGAAACAGTTAACTTATGACGGATGATATGTTTAAAAAACATATGAACTACTGAATACTAGAAGTCCATAGGTACCGTGCCAGATGTCAACTTCACCGAAATTGTGTACTATCATCAAAAATCGTCTTAAAAAAAGAAAGACTATGCCTAAGAAAGAAAAAACAAAAAAAAGGAAAAAAAGTCATGTCAGCGGTGTGTGAAATGTGATTGGCATGATCAAGATCCGAAAGTCTAGTTGTACGTATTAATTTTAAGTTCTTGTTATATAACAACAAGCAGAAGTATTGTATATTGTATTGTACTTGGTAAAAAATTTGCTTCTTCCAATTAATATACTGCACTGTAACTGCACCTGTGTCAAGAAAACTTGAAAACAATACAATAGTCCCTGTATAGCATTTGATTTATAGTGTTTTTAGAATCACTAACAGATGAAAAACTATCTGATGGAATATTATAATAGATGTTGTACGTTAGCAAACGCTATATTCCTAATAAATAAAAGTAATCCCATTCATACATGTTTTTCAATCATGCTGTACTTAATAGTTTCGTGAGTGTATAAAGGAACTAGTGAAAATATTATCATAGCACACACAAAAGAGAAAAATACATTTATTCTATAATAGAATACAACAATTTTGACGAAATTACAAGAACTCTATGAAATTTTTTAATATTAAAACTTGTAGAAAAAACATTTTTAAAATATTTATTGGAATGTCTAAAAAAGATTGAGAAAAAACAAACAATAAAAGAGTAAATTTCATTGCTACGGAAAGCTTCAAATCAACTTCGACAGAATACACACGGATTGTACTGTTAAAATCTGTAATTGCTTTCATTGATATTTAAAACTATCCAGCTTTAATAAAATACAACACCATTCATCTCAGAGAACACATCTTCACAAAATCTGACATACTTTTTCTTGAATGCTGCCCACCTGGCAGTACTATCGACTCATTTGAATTATTAAAAGAAAAAAAAAACATGCGGGTGTATTGCTATTGCCACTCAACTCGACCCAAGTAAAGCTTGACATATTTAACCCGAAGCTTTTTCACACGGTAATTTTCTTAAGCATTCATTTGCGGCCCGCAAAGGCTGTATTTCTCTCTCGACTCGAATGCATAGAAAATGTGTCACGAGTCACAACGAGTAGAACTCACTAAAAATCTGAAATGGGAGAAGCAAGCAAAGCTCTAAAAATGGGCGCGATTTGTAAAAGCTCTCTGCTTATAGCTATAGTTGGTAATTAATTGACGGCATGGCAGCACGTCTGTATTAATTTGTTGTGCAACACTCCCTCCTCCCACTGCGCTACAGCTATAGCTGATAGCGTGATGTTCCGATTTCGGCAACATTTTTTACCTTTTCTTCGGAAACTTAGAACGGAGGCGGACCACCTGAAATGCTTATAGTTTTTCTTTTCTTGTTATTTTTTTTTCTTTTGAAAAATTAGACATTTGATTTCACTTTCATCCGCGATACTTTTCGAGCTTAATGTGAAGCGCGGTGCATTCTATACCAACAGAGTATTTTTTTTCTGTGAAGGCCAAGTCATTTTTAAAGCTTTTCTGTCCGAAATTGGGTCAATGATTATGAATGTTTCAATGTTTAATGAGCTTCCTATCAAGATTTCAGTGACGACTTATTTTCAGATATTCAGAAAATGTCTTCGAAAACAAAAATTGAAATAAGAGCAAGGCGACATAAATTAGTATTTTGCATTTAGGAGTAACAATTATTTTTAAATTGGTGCATGCCAAATTAGGACAGGAAAATTTGTAGGGGTAGAAAAATGTAAGTTACTCAACCTTTTATATCATGAAGGATATGACACAAGGGATTAAGTCAAGTAAAATGATCTCTAAGTGGAAAAGATTGAAATTTAATGGCACAGGATAGGGATAAGAGTGGTAATCCACTCTTTTATAATTTTTCTTGCTCCAACAAGTGATTTAATGGCAATAATATTTCTGCTTCTGAACTTTAAAAGAGATACAGTGAAAAAGTTTTGACCAATGCTTAACTACCGAAAATAATGGTGAAAATTCTCCATATACACAATCCATCCGCATTTAGATCTCCATCAGCGTTAATCCATTTTTTTAAAATTTTATTACAAGCACGGTATTCAAGTTTAGACATTTTCACTTTTCTAGGCAAGATCAATTGATTTTTCGAATCACTATTTCAAATTGTTGAGAAGATTGTTCCGACAGGGGCTTTTGTACTTTCAGATAGGTTGAGGGTATCAGGTAGGAAAAGGAATCCAGAAAATTTTGATCAGAATCCTTCGAGATTACGAATACTTGAACTGCACTACGTTTGTGTACCAGCCGTCTCAAAAGGGTTGGGAGATGCGGTGAGTAGACTAAATGATAATCTTTCATCTATATCCATTTGGGCAAGAGACAAAAACTCCGTGCCTCCTACACGGATAGCCGCGCCTCACAGTGGAAGTCCTTCCCGGCTTCTGAGAGTTTCTCATCAGGGCTTATCGAAGAGTCGGAAACTATACTTTCGTGCTTCCTGAAAGGTCTCCTGGGCTGGCTTACTTTAGAGTATGAGGCTTGCTTAAGTCTCGACTTCGACCTGCACGGCCAGCTCCTTGATAGCCCAGACGCCGCCAACACATCCTATCGGTTATGGTACTACGAAAACACTTCGGGAGTCAAGCGAAAAATAATTCTATGTTCCATTAGTATAGTAGCGTAAAACGACACAAACGTCAGCGCAATCGAGCAAACTTAACTCGTTCAGGCAAAAGCATATCAAAAAGGAGGCAGCAACAGCACTCAGTGAACACAGGCTTTTAACATAGGAGTTTTTTTCGGCTGACGGTGAAGGAACACATTTTCACTCTAGCATCTAAAGAAATCTTAGTGGAACAAGCAATTTGGTTTCGGGATGGTCCCACATGTGTGGGACGTATTTAAATGGTACACGGTCGAACCTATAAAGGGAGGTAAAGTGGGAGTGAGAATCTTCGAACCAAACTAAACTGCTGCTGGGACATTGGGCTCTGCACCAACCTTCGATGCGAGATATACACAATTTAACTGAAAGCTGTAATTTTTTTGGTGTCGAGATTGTATTAAAATGTGTAAATATCGAACAAGATATTTCTACTCCTCTATAATATCATAACATTATGTTTTTTATAAAACTTAAAAACTTAAGTCAAAATTTTTACTATATTTAAAGTAATGTTTTAACTGTCACTGTTAAAACCCGATGAGAAGTATTGGGGAGCAATGGTTAAGGAAACTGTAGTGAACGACTCTGGAATTTGCGATTCGAAATTCCTATAACCAATAACCTGTTGGTATTATGAAATTTAAAACAAAAAACTTGTAGTTTCGTATTCTTTTATAATCCTTCAGCCTAGACTTTGCAATACGCATTTTAACATAGTCCCTGCCGCTTATACACCATTAAAAACAGAGCTAATTTGACAAAATTTAATATAGCAATTACTGTCAATATTAAAGATACTGACACACTCCAAAAACAGAGATATAATACCCGTATGTTCATATTTCTAGGAATCTCCCCACGTATTCCAAATATTTCAAAACGTGTATCTAACAACAAAAACCACTCTCTATAAACTCCGTTGCTTTTCACTTTTCATAATGCCCCCAGCCCTAAGGGCTTACTTTAAGTCGATTGAAATGCAAACAGTTTCGTATTGCTCAATCACAATAAAAGTTACCTTCCAGTCAATTAGCTGTTCGGGCTTAATAAACACGAGCCCAACAACTAAACAAAATAATTTCACTTCGCATTTAAGTTCCAGATAAAGAACAATGAGCCACACATTACAAGCACATTATCTCGCAACTGTACAACAATGACATAGTCATCAGCGCTTATTGAAGATTGCCTTCAACAGAAAGCTTTAGTGGTATCACTAATTTAAATTGAAGGAAGATGTCATCTCCTTGAGAGATCTTCAACAAAACACGATTTCATTATGAAAATTGCAATAGGTGTGCATACCGAGCGTCATAGAAATGACGGCATCTTAGATACTTACTTTAGGTAGATACCTTCCGCATTGATTTAGATACACACATATATGGCACGCCCTTCCAACAGTAAGCACGACGAACCGCATTTGGAATTTCATTTCATACCCAATTTTCTTGTTTTGTCACGTCTGGGTGACAAACCCAAATGACTTTGTGACAATTTGACGAACAATAACATTCACGACCAACTTGAAAGCGAATTGGCAACACACGCAGCAATTAGAGGCAATTTTTATCCATTTAGCAATAATATATTGCAGTATGTCACGGATGATGAGCAGCAGACTACCCTGATGAAATGATTCTTTGTACTTCTGTCATTGGGGCATTTATTATATTGTATTATGCTGATGAAGACATCAAACTGGTTGTGAATTACTATTTTTTTGGAAGTGTCACAATATTTGAAAGTGTACATTTATTATAAGTAAAGATGGTGTTTCAATCTTGAGGACTAATTAAGCTGGATCATCTACAACGTAAACTTTTGTCGAACAAAAATTTCTATATTTAACACGTTGAATGCGGCAATTAGTATAAAAACTTTTGTGAGAGAATTACATGTTGAAATCCATTTGTTTTGAGAGAGCTTTTAATTGTCAGTCCCTGGGGATTGACGCCGCGCTCAACATGTTAAAGTAGTTTTTATTATAATAAAATCAAAAATATTTTCTCCAATACAAAACTCATTTGCAAAGGTCTGAATTCAGTTCACTAATACACAATTAGTAACTAACTTTACTTCGTTGGCCAACCTTTTGGTAAATAATTGCTTGCAGCCGATGTGGTATTCAATCTACGAGCTTTTCCGTTAATTGAGGTGAAACTTTACTCCATCTTCCTTAGGGATTTCTTTTAGTTGCGATTTGTTCCATATTTCATGCCTTTGCACAGGATGTTCGATGGGATTTACATCTGGACGGTGATTTAAAAAATTTAAAAAAGTGTGGGACTTTATAAATGATCCATGAGCGAACATTATATGCTGTTTGAGATCATAATATAATCACTTTCATTTATTTCCAAATTTTCAAATTTTGCTTGGGAATGCTTACATAAGCCATCCTGTCCATTATTTTTTTTATAAGTATTAAATTTCTAAATCCATTAGGCCACATACACCTCCACATTATAACTCTACCACCACCCTATTTTACCGTTACTTGAACATTTTTTGGAATATCTTTCGTAGGTATTCTTCATATTAATTTTCTTCCATCTGAGACGGTACAAAATTTAATTTGCTCTCGGCTAATTTTTCAACACATTCCCTTGTGAATTTCAAAAGTTATTTTCTACTGACTTCAAAAACTTACGGCTTTTCTCTTCAACATATGACTTGGTTTGGATCCGATCAAGTCACACTGGAAAATGTTGCCTAGCTAATGTCTTTAATTGCGCAGAGATAGGCCTTAAATTTTTTTCATTGCTCCTCCTTTACAATCCCCTTACTAAATTTTCCCCCAGTTTTTTCGAGCTTCTGTGGGTCACCTGGCCTTGGTTTACTCGCCATTGTAGATCTTAATTAGGAACGCCTTATTACGCTTTATACAGTTACTCCTGATTTGAGCGCTACTTTCCCCTATACGATTTCGTTTTTTTTTAATTTAAATATTTTTTTCATTAGATGGAGACAATTGCTTTCAAATTCAAATTCACTGTATTATGATTTCGATTCAAATTTTTTTTACTACTTAATTATTAAATAAGACTCAAACATTGTTTTTAATACTGCTTTACTTAATTAGATACTTTTTTATTCAATAATTTTACGTTTCATTTCACTTTTCTTTTATGTATTTAGACTCTTGTAAACTGCTGTAGATATAGGAAAGAAATTTATTGCACGGCAGATGATCTAGGATCATCAGTGATTTCAATACAAGTTCTTTCGATGTGTGCTATATATTCTTACGGAAAAAAATCGAATGGACTGTTTGAATATATTCCTCCGGTTCCTAGAATTTCACCAGCATGTTGGAGCTATATAAAGAGCTGTTAAAGCTGGGATAAACAATTACGTTGGAGAAATACTGCCAGTAATTATTCACTCTGAAAAGAGTAATCGAATAGACACCAAGCTTTAATGAACGGAACATGACGTATATGTTGTTAATAATTTAGCAAAACAAAGAATTCGGTTGGGAAGCTAGTCATGTACGTGTTCAGCTTTAGATAGATATAGCGCCTTTTAATTACAATTTGCTTCAATCTTTACAAAATTTCCTGAATGGTAAAATCACAGAACAGAAACCAAAGTAGAAGTCTCGTTGGAAAGGAAATATTTTTCTACAAAAGCGAATCTGATATATGGATCTGACCTCTGGCCGGCTCATGGAGGGATTTAATTAATCATAAAGTTGGGACTTCTGATTTGATCCCTATTCCATGCTAGAACTTTAAAGAACGATACGAATATCACGGAAATCATCATAAAACTTAATGGTATTGAAATAAAGTGGTGGTAAAGTGCAAAACTGATAGAACTTTTTACGATAGACCCAATATTATTTTTTTATAAACTTGCAATCAATCTAAAGTGTAAATAAATTACATGCGTATGTCTGATAGCAGCACAATATCTTCAGATCAAAACAAGTAAAGGGCATTTAGCAAAGGCTTCAAAGAGCCCCCTGAAAAATCTTGAACCTAAATTTTGAGAACTAAAGGTCCGACTATAATTGAATTTCGCGACTTCAAGAAATCAACCAAAGTTAGCGAAAGTTGCCGTCAAATTCGACTCCGACTATAATAAAATTAAGTGAATTTTTCAGTAAAAATTTATTAACTCTTCAATAAATTTGGCTTGCTCCATAATGAATTTAGCCGGTGCACAACACAGAGCTTTGACATTTGTAAATTTACTGAAGTCGGATACGACAATTATCGTAGCATGCAAAAGTCAGCGAACAGGTTTTGAAAGTCGATTATAGTTGCTATAAGCGAGTTCCATGTTTTGGTAACTTGACTTAAGCTGTCGGGCCTTAAGATAGTTCACTAAATTAGAAAAAGATATTTATAGGAAGCAAATTTTAAATATTTCCTATAAGTGGTTCATGGTTTTATTTTATTTACTTCATCAATATTTAAATCAATTTTTGACCCGCTTCTACCGATCCGATCTGGGAACTTGGCATGTATGTGATGACGATACAATCTGAATACCTTCATTGTGTATTTTGTACACCAAATAAAATAATACACTACAGGATACCTCAAAACGTGAATACCCCCACTATTTTCAAATCAGAGCAGACCGAAGCGCTTAACAAAGGTTCTTGAAAATTCTTGAACCCAATTTTTGATCCATTTATACTGAACTGATTAACTTGAAACTTGGCACTCAAATGGAGTTCCATTGACAAAGCAATATTTTTGGATGATGTGTGTGCGTGTATGTGTGTGTATGTGTGGAGCAGAGGCCTGTTTAAAGATCTATTGCTTTTAAAATATGCATTAACCTTCCTTTCTAATAGCAGGAATAGGTCAATTAAAACCAAAATAAATTTTCCCTTGTATTGTTAACCCATTTACTGTCACAATTAGTAGAAAAGCTCTCGGGAGAAAAATATATGTAAAAATACATTTAGTAAGAGAGAGCTTAAAAGCTTCGCGAATATACTCGTGATCGGCAGTGGATGGTTGGAAACGTTTCATACATTTCACGACGCAGACTAGTCAATCTTTGGAAAAAGGCTATTTTCAAAAGTAAGATTTCACAAAATCTAATCCAAAAGTTTTACATTTTCTAGTACTACAGTCTCAAACTGAAAGAAAGTCTCAAACCCACACAATTTGAAACGTAGCAAAAAGTGGCCGAAAATTTCTAAAAGTCAACATTTTATTTTTTATAATGTTGAGTTCCTCAAATCTTTCCTTATTTTATTACTTAGCAAATATTCTCAATGGTGATAATTGTATGTATATAATGATGGGAAATAGACAACTGACTGAAAATCCTCTGTTTCAATTTCCACGAGAGTGTCCTATGCAAGCTACCAAGCCTACAACAAGACTCAATTCCTAACAGCAGAAAATTCATAGTACTACTAAACTTTAAAAGGGCATAATATAAAAAAAAGAAAGGAAAAAAAAATTGTGAAAGAAAGAAAGTAAAGAATCCTAGATCCTAGCCTAATTTGTCACATTGTCTATAGCTAATTACAAACGTTAAAATGCTTTCGAAGATGTTTACGGAAAATATTAGTCGAGCCCATTTTCTGCAGACTTAAAGATAACTTATTCCACTTTCGCACAGCACACGCAAAGAAAGAACGGCGCGGCGTTCAATAAGTATAAGAGTAACAATATTTTACAAGGCGATCGAAGAAATTCTAAAGGTCATATAAATACAAGGGTTCTTCCAGCAATAAGAAAAAATAGCTGCTGACAATTTCTTAACTTCTAGGTAGGAAACCGTAATTTTTCATCACGAATCAGCACAATATACTGTGGGACCATTTCGGGCGTACGAAGGACTTATTTAAAAAAGCGCAAGTTAGCAAATACAACAGAATTTTTCCATGAAGAGTTTATGTATAGTGTGTTTACTGGGTAATCTCGCCAACTAGAAGAATTCTGGAAATTCGTCACTTCAAGAATTCTTCATTCAGTCGAAATTTCCCTAAAGTGTTTTCTCCATCAAGTTGAAACGTGCCAAAATTTTTACATAAATTCTTAGGAAATTGATAATGACCTTCATCGATTGTTTCCATGTTCCATGTTGCCGTATTTGTGTTTAGTCCTATTTAGACTTTAGAATTGGTACAAATTTCGTGAAAATCGTGGAATTTATCGCTGAACATGGAAAAATTTTGTATTTCGTGTGAGGAAAAAAAGCAGAATCTTTGGGGGACGAATAAAACAACTTGTTCACTAGACGCGGTGACTTTATTGACTGACTCTATCAATACACTTTCTTCCTAACTAAGCTCTAAATAGTCTAAATCGATGACCGTTACACTTTTTGAAAAGAACCAGTAGTAGCTACTGACATTGCCACTAATAAAAATTTATATTTAAATTACCACACTATATGCAATTTTTTAAATAGAATAAATTTGAACAAAAAAGTATTTAAATCTCTTACATTCGTACCGCGAATTAAGCGAAGAATTAATTCGAAATGGCCAAAATCTAGAAAAGTTATGTGAGTTCTGTAAAACAAGTTACCAGGATGTAAAAGACAATCAAATCGTGAATATTGTGAGGTAAGTGAATAAAAGGTTTCTTAGTAACTTTCGTAGGAAATAGCAAGATTCCATCAAGAACAGTGAAACCTTTGAAAACATTTTTTATTTATTTTTCCAACGAAAACCAGCCTGGTCCTTCTAAACCTACGTCAAAACGCCACAATTCTGTTTCTCGCTTACTTTATTCGTTT
>QYTT01079150.1:0-13413 GCA_006980735.1 Dasypogon diadema | reverse complement strand
AGGTGGAATCTGACAGTAAACATGGGTAAATCTATAATAATGATTTTTCGTAAAACAGGAGGGCGAAGAAAAGTAGCGAAAACTGGACATTTAATGGTCTGAACATAGAAGTTGTAAACTCTTATAAATATCTGGGTGTGACTGTTACGCCAAGACTCTGCCTGAAAAAGCACTTGAGGGATAAGCCAACAAGAGAGAACAGCCAACAACGGCCTAAATAGCGTATGGTATAGTTTTTGTGGTAATAGAAACGTACCACTTTCCCAAAGTTAACCTTTTTTAATGCAGTCTCTAAGGCTTGCATGTTATGCGGCGGAAGTTTGGGGTTTTTATCCTTTCGAAGAATTGGAAAAGCTGTTAAGATACTTCATTAAGAGACTTCTCAGGCTAATTATGTAATAGGGCTAGAGACAGGAGTACCAAGCTTGTACATGGACACGCTAAGATATCATTTTAATTACACTCATAAGGTGTTATATCGATACGATGACAGTAGGCTTTCAAAAAAGCTTGCAAACATAGTTTTTGGCCAGAAAATATATCGGTTTGAGGAGTGGGAGGTTCTCAACGAAAGACATAATATGGGGATAGACATAGCTAGCACAAGCGGGAATGAGTCGTTGATGTGGTAAGTAGAAGTTTTTGATAAACAAAGAAGGTACGAATTAGGTAATATGAAAGAAAGAGCTAATAGTACAATAAGGCATGAATTATATAACAAGTTTGAGTATGAATTAGGTAGTAAAAGTTACTTTAGGGATGAACTCCCTATAGAGAAGATCAATTTAATCTTAAGATACAGATGTGGTCTAGTAACATTGAATGGCAGTCCCTGGAATAGAAATAGCTGTGCAGTAGCAATGAAAGAGAGGATCTGATACACTTCCTAGGTAGATGCCCCGTATTGAGAGAATTTAGAGTGCTACCTTTCGGGAAGAAGATGCTGAATGAGGATGAAATAGTTGAAATCTTGAACGGCACAAACTTTGATGGGCTTTGTGAATTCGCAACAAACGCGGGAAAGTTCCGGAAACTAGTACTAAATGAATATGTATAAGCACAAGAAAAGGGGAAATTTTATTAATTTTTGTTATATTCGTAAATCTTTTGCTGAAAGTCAGATATGAGCTGTACCAACGACGACCAACAGACGGCGAAAGTCATTGTCGAGGTTTATTGTATTTTTTTCCAAGTTTTTCTTTTTTCCTATTTTATTAATCTGTTACTAATCCTTTTAATATTAAATGATACGAACTTTGATCAGTTTTTTTTTTTTGTTAACTCAAGTAGGAGAGTAGAAATGTTAGTATTGGTAAAATAAACAGAATTAGTTAGGAATGAGGAATTAGTGATCTGTATGAATTATATTTGCAATAAACATTATTATTATTATATTATTTATTATTACTTATAAAAAATCAGCTAATATTTATTAGTAAGCAGCTAACATTTATTATTTCGTGTGCATTTATGAAACAAAAGTTATCTGCGCTAACAAAATTTTACTAATAATTATTAACTGTATTAGTAATAAAATATTAGTCTATTTACATTTTTATGACACAAATATATGCTAATAATTCTGAATTTATTAACAATTTACCAATATAATTATTCGACTAATAGTTTTATGCAATAGGGTCCAGAGGGTTACGTCACGTTAGTTTTTATGTGTATATTAACAAATTAATAATAACTTTGTCCAAAAATATGCCCTAAATATGGCCTTAGAAGAAGTTGAGAAACATAGGTATACAAGGTATACTATCATATTTCTTTCGTCCCTATTCTGAGAACGTACAAAAGAGCACAAAGGGAAGTGCGGATTCAAAGAAATAAAAACCGACACATTATTTGTAGATTTGATACTATTGAACTAGAAAGTGTGAAGTGTTTCTTCATAATGGTATATTGCGTATTAATATGTAACTAAAAATTGTTTATTGATATTTCAGTAAAAGATGCGCCAGACATTGGTCCAGATGAATAATTTACTTTGAGTAAGTGTTTTTGCTTAAGTTCTGTAGTAAATGCTTTAGAAAATGCTTTGTGGTTTTGAGTTCATTTGCTTGAAAGTGAGAGTTAAATATTTGCTTGATTTTTATTCATTTGGCTCATTGTTAGTCTTCCAGTATCCAAATCGTTGTGGCACGACGAAAGTTGAATTGATACCCTACCAATTGATAATTTTAAAAATTGGTTCATTCTAAATAAAACATGTACTCATAGGGCTAGAATTTCCACTCGAATCTAAATAATTCTTTCCAAAGGAACTAGAAAATAAAAGTTCTTCTTCTGAAAGAATAACATGAAAAAAACATTTCCAAGGTAGAAATAATCTGTTAGTCGTGTTTAACAGCCATAATCCATAATCCTTCATAGCGGGGGAAAGCATTTATACAATTCCAAAGCAAGAAATTTCTCAAACATGAGAAGAATTGGAAAGTATTTGTGTCCTGCGAAGGAAAATAACTCGAAGTGTACTGTTGGACATCTTTAAAGGATTTGAAAACTTTTATAAAATGGCATCGTAAGAAATTAGAAATATATTTGTGAAAACACTTGTTGTAGATATTGGAATAGAAATCTTTCGAACATAAATAAAGATTATATGTATTTCTGTATATAATATTTGATAAAATTCCACCTGAAATGTGAAAAATGAAAACAATTTGTTTTCCTATCATGAATCCTTTTGACTTCCTGTATAATTTTTCGAGGGAACGAATAAATAGGTACACTTTAATAAATAAAGTTTTTATAGCTATGAGAAATGAATATGCTAATTCATAGTAATAAGATGTTAGTGGGTTACCAACCTATTTTGAGGTAAAACATAGGAAATGTTAATCACCCGAGCTATTTATTTATAATATCAGATTACATGTAAGTTGGAAAATTCCAATAGTTCTGGAATCCACTAGACGCAAAAGGAGACAAAGGAAAAGGCAAGTGCTCAAGAACTTTGTCAGAAGTACCTATCTCTCTTTCATTGACTATGATATATGATATGATATATTCCTAAATTCATGCTGCTTGAATTACAAGTTAAGTATAACATGGAAGAATCTTCTAAACCTTCTCTGACCTAAGGATAGATTTTGCTTGTTTTCTTCGTAGACATTGCCTGGTGTGACTTGGTTGAGATATTCTGCATAGGAACTTTACACTTTTCTTCTTCAGGAGTGAAAGTATGGAATGGACTATACGAGTAAAGTCTCCAAGTATGCATGAAGTTATTGCATGAAACAGTTTCCACTGGCAGTTATTTTATAGTTTGGAAACAGTTCCTAATTAAGATACTTTATATATACTCTTGGACATCAAAATTCCCTAAAACACTTTTTGTTTATTGAAGTAGCATTCGCATATTTTAAAGATTTGTGTAAAATTGCTTAAAGTCCACCTTTGCTTTTTGAATTTTAAAGGGAGAATTTCAAAGCCTTAGTTTATGATGCATTAAATTACATTAAATATTAGCATTACGCGCCGACTACATAAAGTAGACACCTTTAGATACGGGTATTTCAGAAGGTATAATAATTAATGTTTCGCAGAGAGGATATTATGCTAATTTGAGTGTAAAATGTCACTTGATTCACAAATAATTTTGAAAAAATGTTCTGGAGTTTCTCTTTATTACTAAAACATGACGTTATCTTGTAAAGAAGGAATATAAATTATTTGTTAGATTTTGTTCCCGTAACAGTATTACATTTTTTTCGTGTTACTGATAAAAATTGTACACAATAAGGACTTTTTCTCGTTTGGCAACAAAAAAATTTAGAAATTATTAAATGATTTAATATTATTCAGGAATTTTCCTTGGCATCAGAAAAGTGAAAAGTAAAACTTAATTAACAGTTTTAATTTTCATGATTATGACTTTCATGAAGAAAGGGAAAAAGAAGAATATAAATTAAAAGCAGTAAAACTTTGTTAAAACTCATGCGAAGAATATCAAAATATTAAGTCGTATTAAAAATTCTCAAGTGTGAGTACACATTTAAGGGCCGTATGCACAGAGCTATTTTAACTTGTGAATGTCATAAAAAAATTGTAAAAGTTCTGTGACAATTGAATCAAAAGGTATACTACGTCGATGTAAAATAAAAATGAATTTTACTTGATTTATGACCGTCACAAGTTCAAATAGCTTGGTACATACGATCCTTATTATGATTAAGTTCTAGGAGACCATACATACTTACATACATATATCGTAATGAAACTATTCAGACAAAGGTTAAACATCCGGCAAAATCTCTACAATTGACTAATCTAGTAAACTTAAGCATATGCCAGAATTATTTCACGTTTAATAATAGAATTTACAAACAAAATAGTCGGTTAGCAATGGGTTCAGCATTTTTTCCATTTTGCACGAATTTCTACGTGAACTACTTTTAAAATAAAGGCTTTTCTCTGACAATCTTCTTACGAAACACATCCTTTTATGGTATAAATATGTAGACGATATATTTAGACTTTTTAACTAAACTTTTTAGACTTGATTATTAAAATTACTCCTAAACTTACAGTTTTTGTCAAAACGATACCTCCTCGATATTCGGAAGAAATCGGTTTGTCGTTTACACTTCAGATTCGGATTTCTTCAAAGTAGTTTTCAACTAGAGGATTCGTTTTAGTTATCAGGTTGAAAATAATGGTCAAATCTATTTTATCATACTATATCAGAGCAAAGTAACTTTCGAGCCGGTTTTAAAAAACAAGTGTCTTTCCTGTGGACAGAAATGTGGTGTTTTCTCGATTACGAATGAACTTGAAGATAGAGAAAATCTGCAATTTTGTGGTGGAAAGTTTAATTGGTTACCTACTTGAAAATCTATAGAAGTGATAAAACGAAAGGGCATGGAACAACGAAGAGGTAACGTGTCAATCTTTCTCGAGCAAGCGGGTTCACTACTCCCTCTTCTATTAGAAACTATTAACACTCGAATTCAAAAAAATTTATAGAAATAAATTCAAAAAAATTTGCAAAATAAAATTTACTTTACGGATACATAAAGAAAATCTGTGAATATTTGGCATAATTTCATGTTGAGTAATTACAATAAAAGAAGTACGTCCACAAAAATCAAGAATACTCTCGTATGCAAAACTACTGAATTGAGGGTAAAAAATAATAGAATAGACTGGATAAATTTGTATCCCTAATATTTGGGCAGGGGCTGGATGTGCTAGATATATAAGTCCTGGTCTGACATATGTATTATGGATCAATCCCTAATGTATGATACTCTCGACCAGTCTTCTTTACCTTCTCGTGTTTCAGGCAAAATTTGTCCGTGGGGTAAAATACCACCATTTTATTTCCCCTCGAGTTGGAATTATTGAAGCAGAATGCATCAACACCTTCTCTCCTCCAGCTCTATAATTAGACATGCCCTGAAATTTGAATGCGTAGATGATGTAGAGAAAAATTTAGATTGACGCAGATATTTCCTTATTGAAAATTTTAAAAGTTCGGAGATTAGGCCGAATATCAATGAAATATTTAAATCAGTCAATTCATTCATTGAATGCTGTTGCAGCGTATGTAGGTACTACACCAGCTATGAACTCATTATTAACACAGCCAGATCTACCGTGGAAAGTATGTGAAAGGTATGGCAACAGAAGCAAGTTTGAAAATGAGTTTCTCAATAGCTTCACGCGCTATTATAGTGTGCATATGATAGTGCATGGAAACATTTGCAAACTTGCAATAACCGCAAAAATTTTACGTTTAAACCAAAATGAGAATAATGTACGCTCGTTAAAACGAGGGAATTTAGAATATTTGGGCGTACAGTATTTTGAACTTTCCTGTATTTCCCAATAAATTCTTTGGGACCAAAACTTTTATAGCTTATTTAATTAATTTTTTATAATTGGGTTTCAATAGGCTATGCATAATTTTCTCCCAACTATAATTATGTGGATTTAATTCAATTTATTTTAATTTCATCTCCATTATGATTAATTTACAATGGCTATCTTAATCGACTTATAATTGCTACAACACTTTATAATTTCTAATTACTGGTTTGTCATTAGCACAAAAGCCTTAACCATGGCTAAATGTTGATGTGATTCGAACTGGGGAGCTCATTAGCTATGAGATATCACGTAATTCACTGAGCCACCGATGCTCTATCTTATTCCTAAGATAAAATTTTTTGACCTCAGGAGAAACTCGATTATAGAGAAATTGATAAAATTCATGACTCTTATAGGGATTGTACTTAAACATTGCACGAAAACTCCAAAAATAAAAGTGTGGAGAGGATATTATCGAATCAAGAATGGCATCATTTTTGTGGTTACCTTATTCATGCGTAGATGGTAAAAGATTTTAGCTCTGTAAACGTCGAAGACAAAAGACAAAAAGGAAGCTACGTTACCGTCTGTTTTTTTATACATTGTCTTAAGTGAGAAATTTAAGTGCGATAGGGGAAGTAGGAGAAGTGTGCCTAAAATGGGAAACAAAAATGTATTTTACAAACAATTGAGATTTTCATATAGTTAAATAAAAGACTATGTGTATTATACAGAGGACAATTTTTCAGAGATGTGTAAACTATATTGCATTTGGGAATATAATGAAAACAACAACAGGTTGAGTCCATGTTATTCATGTTATGCTCGCCTCCAGTTTTCTACATCATTACCTTTACGTGGAATTTTATGCAGTGTTTTTTGTGATTGAAAGCAACGTTTGACTTTATTTTCATAAGGTTTAAGCATTTGATCCAGCCTTAATGCTGCCTGGCTATCCGACATTGTATATATATTAGGGCCACGTGTTCCTCTCTTGATGTTTTCACATACGCAGAGTTCAATGGCATAGATTTCAGCTTGAAAGGTAGTGGCTTTAGAAATACTAAAGTTTGGCCCATATTCACCAGCCCCCATCCCATTATTTAAGCATGATCCATTTGTGTAACATTTCAATGATCCTTTTTCAAAAGTATAGTCGATGTTCTGCCACGTATTTCAACTTTCTAGGATCACGTTGAAAGATACCTCGAAATTATATATTTTCGGCATTATGTCCGAAAGGGGGATGGACACCTCATCCTCCAGGAATTCATCAGCAGACCAGACAATGCTGATTTTTTACCTTTGGCCACTATACTAAGGCCGCGTGATCATGGGCTTTATAATTGCCCTACATGACCATAAGATCATTTTCGGCTTGAGTCCCCAGGTTTTGTTGAAAAGACGTCTGCATATCCACAGGGCCGTTGTTGCCCTTTCAAGAACTCTTTCCAACTGCAAATTCCAAGTGATTTTCTGATCCAGGATAATTCCCAAATACTTTGTCTCTCTTGAGAATGGGATTAGACTACCTTCGAGGTCAACGAGACGTACCTCCTCCTCGTGAAGGGTACAATGGCCATTTTGCCAAGGTTGACTCTCAGATCAACTTCCTGGCACCAGTCATATACTATATTGAGGGCCTTCTGCATGGAATTAGAGACCATCCTGTCTCTCTTGCCCCTACTTATGATAACCAGGTCATCTGCACATCCTTGACTATCATAGCTCCCTTCCGTTAGCTTTTGAAGTAGTTCGCCGACAACTAACGACCACAGCAAGGGGGTCTTTTTTTGCAAAAGACAGTCCTTCGACTTTTTCAAGGAATTTTCGACTTTTTGAAATCCAAGATTCGTGAACATTGCTAAATTTTGCGCGATTTTGATAGTTCAAAATTTTTGAGATTTCGTTGCTGGTCTGATTTATGGGTTAGGAAATTCCATAAAAAAATTATACATACAGCCATATTCTAGTATTATACAAGCTTCTTATAAAAGTTTCAAACTGATGTCAATAGACTGAAAAGTACCTGGAAAATTTTATACATACTCGGGTGTCCTTGTGTCTTTATACATGTTTAATCCGATTAATAAATTCTGCGTTAATTTAATAATATGCTATTTTGCTCCCAAAGTGCTGTGACGTAATATTCAAGTGGTGTCCTTAAAGAAAATTAAATATCAGCAAACTCCTATAATACAATAGCTTGTCAAGGGTATTTGAATTTTGCTTTAACATCTTTCATTATTTACTGAAAATTGTTCGCCCACTTCTAAATACTGCCGGATCAAGTTGAAATGTCCGGAACTGGCATCTTGACTGGCATGAGTCACTTAAAAATTGCCTAAATTATCTTTCAGGATGTCAAGTTCCAGGATATGAAATATCATCATGAAGGATTTCTACCTTGTAAAATTTTTCGGCTTATTGTAAAATATGGTGAACAAATGTATTTAAGTAGCAAATATTCTTTCTGCTATAAATAAACATGTTAAAATATTGGAAAGCATCACGTAAACTCAAATTGGTATGACAGGCAAATGATTCGATGCTAATATAAGTCCAGTCATCCGCATCTTCCAGCACAAAAGAACAGATCTTTAGTATCTCAACCAGAATCAAACTTTTAATATAATACGATATTCCGCTTATAATAAAAATACCGTTTAACCCTTAAGAATTGATAGGATTTAAAGGTGCGTATGTTCAGTCAATTTGCCAGACTGATGCTTCGGAATATTGGGAAATATTATATAAAAAACTGGTGAAGTTTGTAACTTTATGATTTGATTTTTTATATGATATTGAGGGTATTATCAAAAGTGTTGCCGATATTTTCTGACCAGTAACCGCCAGATTATATACAACGTCACAAAGAAGTAATAAATTAAAATAAAGAATGAGAAGATAATAAGAAAGCTAGCGATAATCCTGAAGTAATCTCTTCAATATTTTAAAAGTTTCACAAAAGTTATGGATCAATGTGACGAGAGTCATCAAAGTGTGTATGTATATATCTATATGTAGATAATTTCACACCTCAGTTAGCAACTCCGTAAGTAGCACCGAATATTCTCAAGCTAAGAGCATCCTAAAAATTTTACTCGAGCGAAAGGGAAGTTAATTAATTTGAAATAGTGAGTTTTCGGTGCCGTCTAGATAAAATTAAATACATAAAAGAAGAAATTACCCAGCAAAAATTTGTTGTAATATGCATGCGGTGTTTTGATATATGCATAAATTTTACCACGACGGTTGTCGACTTGATTATCTCTTTCTTACTAGGATATCAGCTAGAGTGGTAAGTAAAGTAGACTTATAAATTAAACCTGTTCACGTCTCTGAAGCTGACTCCTGTTGCTTGTTAAGCTCATATTACGTCAGCGTCTGAGCAGTGAGTCCTGGGACACATTTTATTAAAAGCATTAAATCTTCACCCAAGGCGATAAAAGTTATTTTATCTCGGGGTTACATTTAACTATGTGTATATCTGAACAATCTTTGTCAATGTATAGATACAGGAAATACAGTGGATGCGAAGGAACATCTGGCCCATGCCCCTATGTCTGTACTTGTGGTGATAAGAGTGCACGAGTTGTTTCAATTTTCCATTGCTCCAAGGGAACAAGGGACTTCCTTCATCAGAGATGAAAAAGGGAGATGTTCATGAAAAATTCAACTTCCGAAACGTCCAGTCAGATAGGTGTCTGTCGTACAATACATACTGATGTTGGATCGGAATTCAATTATGCTGTCGTCGCTCGGATTATTTCTCTATGTGTAGCTTAAAGGGCAGTCAAATAATTTGATAGCTAATTATTGTTAACACATTGCTCATTGATCAGATTGCCCTTAACCAATATTCATGAATTTGCCCTGGGGTAATCAAGTAAACGAAAACTTACTAATCATGACTGAGTCGGATAAGTTCGGTTCTACACTTTCGCTTTTTGCGTCTTCGAAGTCTAAGAAGGACCTGCGGAATTTCACACCCGGCAAGGTAGTACCAGTACAAACCACTTGACTTAAACTGCTGGCATTGCACACATTCACTCCTTCATAGAAACTGCTGAAAACTTTATCACAATAAAATTTTCGCACTCACAAAGGGATTTTGAAAAATACAATAAATTCCAAATATTTTCACAACCAACCTGTTAAGCCGCGATTTCGAGGTATTTATCGGTTCAGTCCGACGGGAGAAACTCAACTAACGGATAATCTTTTAGCAGAATGACACAGCCTTCCAAGGAAAAGCTCGAAGGATATATGGAGGCTGCGTAGATACCAAGAATACAAGGAGAGAGCACTCCGACAAGTTGTTGCTTTGTTAAAGTGCCGACCTTAAGGGAAAACCGGGCAATCATGTAACCTTTGAAATCAAGTCTAGTCTTACGCAAATTTGGCAAAACTGAACATTTTAGCGGGTTTGTTTAACTTTAATATTTTTGGGTACTTTGGTCCTTCCGAAAAGCTCCGTGTTGAGCTTTTCGAGTACGATATGATGAATGCTATTACCAATTGGCAATTTCAGATTCTCGGTGGTGAGTATGGATATACGGGTGATTGTGTGGAATCCTGCACAGATGCTGCCAAAATAAACTAAAAATGAACATGTCCTTCATTTCGCCGCATTTAAGAAGCTGGGAAAGTAGACATTGAAAAAGAGTGGTGCTATTAGTGCTGTTTAGTAAACTAAATTGACACATTTCTCAGGCCTCAAAATGAATTGCCCAAATAAATCCATTGAATTAGTGGAATCATTGAAGGTCGTTGACACATTGGATTTACTCCTCTTACTAAAGTCCCGTATGTTTCGTTTATAAAATAATCTTTCCCGCATTCTGCAAGAGATTAAGCGTTGCGGAAAGCGGGAACGGAAATACGTAGAAAAGTCAGGTTTATTTAAATTACAAGCAGTAAATTGTAAGTGTTACGACTATTCTAACGTTTTTCTAGACAACAGCACTTTACAGTTTTTTAGTCGTTTTTAACGATGAAGGCCGTATAGCCAAGTCTAGTGCCATATCGTAGAAAACACTAGTGCTTTTAAATGAGTTCATAATAACTCTTCTACTCTCCTTCGTTTAAGAGTTACGAATTTTCAAAGTCAACATTTTTCTTTTATTTACTTTTTTTCACATAAATTCACAAATTTCTCGAAAAAAGCTGTAATTAACATGCACTGATCTTGCATAACTTGGCATCCCTCTTACATGTCCCATTAATTCAATAAAAGGCCTCCTTTCGTTTTGGAGGAAACCCATCCCCACTCTATTCTGCGTCCCTTTCTATGAAGTGATAAATTTCTGGAATAATAAAAAAAGCTAGAATTACATGTATGAAGAATTAATGTGGTATAAAAACATAACTTGTTAATAGTTTAATAAAATAATTATTAAACTTAATTGCTTTCAAAAAAATGGGAACAACTGTAATTTAAAACAGCTGACTTGAAAGACTTTATTTATCGACAAAAATAATTTTAAATATAAAAATGAGAACATGTTTTACAGTTCTCAGATAAGAAATAACAAAAGAAAAAGTAATAAAAACAATTTTCATAATATTTTTTACATTTATTACATTACACTTCGTATCAATTCTGATTTAAAGGGAGATGCTCCTTTGAGAACTCGAAAAATAGGTGCAAATATTGGCCTTTAATTTCTGATGATTTAAAAGTTCTATAATATATTTGGGGTCTTTCCCAGGGTTTACAATGCTTTTATGTATAAAAAAATGAAATATTAAATAAAGATTATACCGTTAACTATTAATGATAAAGCCCCGAAAGTTAAGCCTCCAGCGAATGCCTAGATGAAAAGTGGGAGATTTCAAGTTTTCGAAATCCATCTGAAGATAAGAAAATAAAAGCCACCATAAAACTAATAAAATTTAGAAGGCTACATATCCCAACAGTATTAAAAATATATTTTCGAGAAAAACACACTTAAACTGAACTGCAATCGATCATGGACCACAAAATTGTACGCGTCCTATCATCTACATAGGTATATGAATTTGCAGAACTGTTTTCATGTAAGAATGTATGCAGGCTGATAGAATTTATTCCTTATACTTATAAAACAAGATAAATTTCATCCCAGTAGGACTAGTAGTTATTGCTAAGTCGATTCCGTAATTACTACCTGTAAGGGCAATTACTTACTTGTTCGATTACAGTATTGATTACTTTAACACGGCGATGTCTTAGGGTGGTATGTACCTACGAGCTTTTTTTACAGAAAATGCCTTACTTTTTGGGTGGAAGGTAATGTACTTTAGAAGGTATTCTATTATGATTTGCAGATAACTCTACGTTTGAGGTAATTAATAGGTACTGTTAGTAATTACACAGGACAGTAGGTAGCAACGTGCTCCTTTACGATAAAGGCCTTAGTTCAGGAACGAAAGGTAGCTAATTAAAAAAGATGTTTCGCTATATGTTAAACGCAAAAGAGGCTTTGCATTTGGGAAAAGCTTTACGAAGATTGGTTATTTTTTTAGATAACTTTCTGATCACTTCTAAGACTGGACAAAACTTATGAGCACAAAACCGTATAAATAACGTTCATATACAAACTACGAATTGCTCAATTCGCGCAATATTTTTACACTCAGAATTGACAAGACCAAACGTGTCAACGCTTTTCTATTAAATTTATTTTTAGTTATTACTCAGCCGTTTACAAGACAGTACACTGGTAAGGCGTAAACTGATCTAGTTTTAGGTATTTCAGAATTTGCACAAAATATGCTTCACCAATTACACTATTGCTTACAACACATTACAATGGTAAATACTTACATTTTTTAGAAATTTTCTTAAAAAATTCTTTTATTATGAGATAAGAGAATACAGGATTTCCTGATGTTATACAAACAGCTGCGTCGAGCACACTCAGTTTTGGACCAATATATGTTAATTTCTGAAAAGGTTCATATACTATAAAATCGTTTTGTGGCCTTATTCTAGACAATTCAGGAATGCGAAAAATGTAATAAGAAAAATCAATTTTTTGACGCTTCAAAGTAGAACCTACCTAGAACCTAGCCTCTCTTTCAGTTGTACCATTCAGCGTAGTATTTCTATCTCTGTTGTAAGCAGCTCGGTAGTTCTAGTGTTAAATAAATTAAGCGTATCACTTTCAAATAGCATTTCTAGACAAGTTTTATTTTTAAATAAACCTTTTGTTAATAAAACTAATGAATTTTTGAGAGTTATATGAAATCTGGGGTTCCAGGGTATAAATCTACGAACCTGAAGGCTGATTGAAAATCTGGGGAAATCAGACTCACGCCAGATTTAGAGGCGAGAATTACAATATAGTTAATTTTATCGGCTTTTGTTTCCAATCACTGGAAATCAATTCTAAAGATTTTTGGAGGTTGAATTTTGAAGTTAAGAAATTCCTGATATTTTCTCGAGAGTAACTTTATGGCACATATTTCCCATATATTTATCTCAGTCGAGGTAAAATCCAACGGTCTCTAAACGCTAATAATTTATTATGTCACGAACCGCACACATCATCACCTGACTTGTTGAAAAGGGCGGAATTTCTTGGGTCTAGACGAGAATGTTTT